>JAZHYW010000309.1:0-27739 GCA_037355805.1 Ixodes ricinus
GTTATAGCACCTGCCTACCACGCGGAAAGCCAGGGTTCGATTCTTGGCCGTGGGGACGCCGTTTTTTGTTGACATCTATGCTAATGTTCTGGTAAATTCGAGAACAGTGTTGCTTGTTTGAGGTCAGAGAGGTTCTACACGCCGAACCTTCTGGGCCGATTATTCCAAAGCCCACGCAGGTACTATCGGGGAAAAATGAAACGCGGGCAGAGGAGCGCGTGGCTCGCGGTACAGGCTGCGCCGCCCGGAAGTGAACCTAGGGGCGGTTAGGCGCTTGGCCTACTACGATGTGTTCACGCCCCTCGCTCGGCGCTCCCCCAAACTTTGGCAGTGCGCCTCTTGGTGCGCTGAAAGCTATCACCGCTATCTTTGCTTGCTCGGCGCGTGCGGCGAGCTTCTTCGCACCGCATGCGCTGAGCCAGCAAAGATAGCGGTGTTAGCTTTCAGCGTACTAAGAGGCGCACTGCCGAAGCTTGGGGAGCGCCAAGCGAGGGGCGTGAACCATCGTGGCAGGCCGCGCACTCCTCGCCTGCAAACTCACTTCCAGGCGGCGCAGCCTGTCCTGCGAGCCGCGCGCTCCTCTGTTCGCATTTCATTTTTCCCCGATAGTGCATAAAGGCTCCGCGTGGCGAGTCGCAGTCAGTTTCGCCCCAGCGTTCGACTCTGCTCTTTCGCCGACTTCGACGCCCGCGACGCTCTACTGTTATCTTTTGTTTCCTTCTTTATTTTTGAGCACAAGTTCGCCCGATTAAACGTTTAGTTTACTCAGTTAGTAACCACCCCATCACTTGTCATTCGTGACATTTTGGTGGAGGTGCGGGGTACCGCGTGTCCGTGCAGCGCACCCTCCAAGTTCCCGCAGTACAAGCCCGAACCCAAGCTCCGGAGGACCCGACGAAGACTAGATCGAGTACCGATCAAGTCGCCGCATCCAAGGTCTACACCCGGAACACGGACTTCTGCCACCGAGGACCAAGCAGCCAACGAGGCCGACAAGGAACGACCAGCAGCCGCAGACCCCGGCCGTTTCTAGTATCATTTACCTACCCGTCACTCAACGCACTCCTACGACCTTTCACGGCGAAGCCCACGAGGATATCGAAGACTGGCTGCAGCACTACGAACGTGTAGCTCGCCACAACACATGGACGGCTGAGCAGCGCCTCCAGAACCTGTACTTCTCGCTGGAGGGCACCTCGAGGCACTGGTTTTGAAAACCACGAAGCCTCCTTCACTACATGGGAGTCCTGTGTCGCCAAAATTAAGTGGACGTTCGTTAACCATCACCGTTGCCAGCGAGCAGAGAACCTTCTCCAAACAAGGGTGCAAGGCCCCAACGAAAACGTGACCAGCTTCGTAAAGGATATCATGCGACAATGTGCCCGAGCCTATCCGGAGGCAGCCGAGGAGAAGAAGCTTCGCGTCCTCATGCGTGGCGTGATGGCTGAAATTTTCGGGGGCCTTGTCCGCAATCCCCCGACAACCGTCGACGGTTTTGTGGCTGAAGCCACTAACATCGAGCGCGCGCTGTCAGCCCGAGCAAGCCATTACCATCGACTCGCCGGCATGCCTGCTCCGCCAACCATCGCCTCTTGCCGACTGGACCAGGACCCCGTCGGTGTCGACGGCCTTCGGGAAATCCTCCGTGACATCGTCCGAGAAGAACTCCGCAAGAAGCTCCCAGCCGCGGATCGCCCATCCTCAATTTTGCTGGCCGAGGTCGTCCGAGAGGAAGTTAACCGAGCCTTTCAACCTGAGGTTCCGATCAACACGACGACGCCAGAGGAACCGACTTTTAGTTACGCCGCCATGATCCGACGACCACCGCAAGCTAACCGCCAGGCCACGGCGCCACGCCGACGAGACCCTTCGATGCCACAGTATCCTCGACGCCAGGAAGGACAAGTTCAGGACGTCCGCCCGGAGCAACCCTCGCCGAGGAAGACCGACGAGTGGTGAACGGCCGACCGACGCCCGCTCTGCTACCACTGTGGGGAAGCCGACCACATCTACGGCAGCTGCCCCTACCGTCGACTTGGGCTGCGTGGTTTCCACCCGAACGACCCACGCCCGAGGTACGGCCAACGCCCTCGCGATATCGAGAAGTACCTCCGACACTCGCCCTCTTCAGTGCAGTCTCTCCGCCGTGAATCTCGCTCGCCATCGCCCATATCTTCAGCGTCTCCAGCGCCACGACCCCGCCGAGAAACCCTGTCTCCCCTACGTCGCCGGGAAAACTAAGTGCGGCAACGCCTGGAGGTGGTGTTGCCGAAGACGAGCGAAGCAAAGAGGCTCCAAGAACGCCGGAGCGCTCCCACTCGCCCGACGCCCCGCATCGTAATGACGATCCTGCAACGGTGTCCTACAACCTAAACGTTGTTATCGACGGACTCAACGCATCGGCACTCGTGGACACCGGAGCAGACTACTCAGTCTTGAGTGGGAGGCTCTCCCGCCGCCTTCAAAAAGTCATGACGCCGTGGGATGGACCTCAAATACGAACCGCCGGAGGACACCTCATTACACCAGTCGGAAGATGCACTGCTCGCGTCGTGATCCACGGTGAGACGTGCCCTTTGAAGTTCGTCGTTCTGCAAGACTGTGCGTGGGATGTTATCCTCGGAATGGAATTTCTCTGCGAGTATGGCGCCGTCATCGACCTCGGGGCAAACCAATTGACACTCCGAACGCCCGTTCTGCCGCCGATGGAGACCCACACGACGTCAGCTGCGCTCCGAGTTATTGCCGACCATGTGAATCTGCCGCCGCGGTCCAGTTTTTGGTCACCATCATAACCGACGCAGCCGTGCATGGTGAAGCTCTCCCGAAAGGCAGCGTTCAACTGCTCCTTAAAAGGAATTGGCGTCGCACGAGGCGTAACGGATCTCCAAGAAGGACGTACAACTATTCTCGTGACAATTTTTCGAGAGGAGCCGTAGCACCTCACAAAGGGTACCACCGTGGGCCACGTCGAAGAGCTTCAGACGCCAGCCGTCGTCACCGCAATCTCTAAGGAAACCTCGTCATCACAGCAGAAGAGCACATCGCCACCACAGCTCGACATCCACCCCGAGCTCCCAGCTTCTAAGCGCCGCCAGCTGATTAACCTTCTCGCCGAATACCGCGACTGCTTTGCGACATCGTCGAAGGTACGCCAAACACCGATGGCGAAACATTGCAGTATTACTGACGACGACGCACTCCCTGTCCATCAGTCAGCTTATCGAGTCGTCTTAAAGGAAAGGAATGTGATTCAAGATCAAGTCCCAGAAATGCTCGACGACGACATCATTCAACCCTCAAGAAGTCAGTGGGCGTCTCCAGTCGTCCTTGTAAAAAAGAAGGACGGGACCCTGCGGTTCTGCGTGTACTATCGTCGACTGAACGCTGTGATGAAAAAGGATGTCTATCCGCTGACGATACGTTAGACCGACTGCGCCACTCCCAATATTTTTCGTCGATGGATCTCAAGAGTGGTTACTGGCAGATTGAAGTTGACGAACGCGATCGGGAGAAAACTGCCTTCGTCACTCCCGACGGCCTGTACGAATTCAAAGTGATGCCGTTCGGACTTTGTACAGCACCAGCCACCTTCCATCGTGTCACGGACACCGTGGTGGCAGGTCTAAAATGGCAGAGCTGCCTCGTCTACCTGGACGATGTCGTGGTATTTTCAATGGATTTCGACGAACACCTGAGACGACTTCGAGCCGTGCTTCAGTGGCCAAGGAACTTAAGTTCCTTGGCCACGTCGTGAACAACAAAGGTGTTCTCCCTGACCCCGAGAAGACCCGCGCCGTAGCTGCGTTTACGCCGCCGTCTGACAAGAAGGCCGTGAGAAGATTCCTCGAACTCTGTGCCTACCACAGACGATTTGTTCGCGACTTCGCCAAGCTGTCTGCACCCCTCACGAACCTCACAAAGGACCCCGTGAAGTTTGAATGGAAGAAGAACACCAGCGGTCATTCGACGAGCTCAAACGAAGACTCCAGACGCCCCCGATTCTCGGCCATTTCGACCAGCTTGCTGAAACAGAGATCCATACGGACGCCAGTAACACCGGACTTTGCGCGGTGCTGGTCCAAATGCAAGACGGGCAGAGCGAGTCATCGCATACGCGAGTCGGACGCTGTCCAAGGCGGAGACGAACTACTCAACGACTGAAAAGGAGTGCCCTGCTGTCGTCTGGCCAATAACAAAGTTCCGCCCATATTTGTATGGAAGTCCTTTTCACGTCGTCACGGACCACCACTCGCTCTGCTGGCTCGCCAACCTGAAGGACCCCTCCGGACGCCTCGCCCGCTGGAGCCTACGACTGCAGGCGTTCGACATGACCGTGGTGTACAAGTCCGGCCGGAAGCACAATGACGCTGACTGCCTTTCAAGGGCCCTAGTCGAGGCCAGTCCTGCCTGCATCGAAGACGACGATGATGAGTGTTTCCTCGGCGCTCTGGATGTAAACGACATGGCCACAATCCAGCGAGAGGACCCTGAACTACGAGCGCTCATCGAGCACCTAGAGGGACAAGCGAGTACGGTTCCCCGTGGTTTCTTACGAATCCTGCCAACCTTCTCCATACGGCAAGGGGTGCTGTACAAAAAGAACTTCGTCAACAACAGCACAGCATGGCTGTTGGTTATTCCTTCCAGCCTTCAAGAAGAAATCGTCCAAGGATGCCATGACGACTCAACAGCTGGACACCTTGGCTACAGCAGGACGCTCGCCAGTATTCGAGAAAAGTACTACTGGCCGAGGCTGCCGAAGACCGCTCACATCTACACTCGATCATGCCACGAGTGTCAGCGACGCAAGAAACCGCCGACGAAGCCGTCAGGACTTCTGCATCCGCTTTCTCCCCGTCCACGCCGTTCCAGCAGATCGGAGTGGATTTACTTGGCCCTTTCCCGTCGTCAACATCGGGAAACCGCTGGATAATCGTCGCCACCGATTATCTCACACGTTACGCCGAGACGAAGGCCCTCCCATCGAGGTACGGCTGTTGAAGTCGCTAAGTTCTTCATCGAGTCCATTGTTGTCCGGCACGGCGCCGCTGAAGTCCTCATCACAGACCGTGGATCTTCGTTCATGGCCCAGCTGACGCAAGACATCCTTCGTCTCAGTGGCACCGGTCACCGCCGAACCACTCCGTACCACCCGCAGACAAATGGACTAACAGAACGGCTAAACAAAACTATCGATGACATGATCGCCATGTATGTCGACGTGCGGCACAAGATATGGGGCGAGGTGTTGCCGAACGTCACTTTCGCCTAAAAACACGGCCGTGCAAGAGACCACCGGGGTTACACCCTTTCAATTGGTTCGTGGTCGCAAAGTGACGACAATGCTGGACGCGATGTTACCCCACGAACCGGCGGTCGACGGAAGCGACGACCCCCATGTGGTTACCCAACGGGCGCAGAAGTCCGTCAGCTCGCCAGACTACGTATTCAAGCCCAACAATGAATTGACACTGACCGCTACAACCTTCGTCGTCGGGACGTCCACTTCCAGCCCGGAGACAGGGTGTGGGTGTGGACACCGATCCGCTGCCGTGGTCTCAGCGAAAAACTCTTGAAGCGCTACTTCGGACCCTACAGAGTGCTTCGTCGACTCGGGAATCTGAACTACGAGGTGATGCCCGACGGAACACGGACTTCATCACGCCGCCCTCCACGACCAGAAGTCGTCCACGTCGTGCGCATGAAGCCGTACTACGCTCGATAGGACTATGGACCTTATGTGTTCCAAATGAGTCTTTGAGCCTTACCGTTCTTTTTGTTTGCTCTGTTTTGTTTTGTGCTGCATCGGGGCGATGCACGGTTTAAGGGGGAGTAATGCCACGCGCGCAGCTTGGCGAGCAGAGCGTGCGTGGCCGAGTGGTTGCCACTTCCGGCTGCCGAGCAGTGCGGACGTGCGATGGATCGCTCGTCAGGAGCGGCGATAACAACCGGCCTTGGCCGGGGTGATTCGGATAAGGACAACGCCGCCCGGGATGACTCTGTTATTTTGCCGACGCTGCCAACAGGAGAAATAATGAAGAACAGCGTAGTGCTGCATTGTGACACCGGTGGACGGCCTTACAGGGCTGAAGATTTTGTGCCTCCTTTAAACCAGGTGGGGGTGCTACAAGACTTGGCCGGTCTGGGGGCGTATCAGATGGGTCATGTCTGGCTCGCCAAGATGAAGAACTCGGAGGCCAAGAGTAAGCTGCTTCACGCCGGCGAACTTCAGGTCAAGGGTCGGCGCTGCCTAGTGATCGACCCATACCGGCGGGATATCAAGGTGAAACTTCACTGGGTTACCTTCGACGTGCCCGTCGACACCGTCCGTCGCGCCTTCGAGCCGTACGGCGAGGTGAAGGACGTCGTCCGGGAGGTCTGGAAGCTGGACGGGCTCGTCGGCGTTGAATCTACGACGCTGACTGTCGCCTTGACCCTCCGCCAAGATGTATCGCTGGAAAAGTTGCCGCACCAGCTCCGTTTCTTTGGTGGCTCGGTACTGGTGGTGGTCCCCGGGCGCTCGCCCATCTGCCTCCGCTGCCGGCGCACGGGTCACATTCGGCGCGACTGTAGGGCGCCCTGGTGCTCTGAATGCCGAGGTTTTGGGCACGAAAAAGAGACTGTGTCAAGACGTACGCTCGCGTCACTGGCAGCGACACCGGGCCGGAAACGTCCGAGTTGATAATGGACGAAGACGAGACCGAGCGGGCCGCAGCACAGGTAACACCGCCAGTGCCGCTAGAGCCCAGTCAGGCAACTAGCGACAACGGGATTTTAAGCAAGGCGGTACCGGAAGCGCCTCCTGCACAACCGTCCCCGAAGACTACTCCCGAGAAGACCCAGGACGCCTTCCCCAAGACAGTAAAGAGTACGCCAAGCGACCCCGAGGGAACGGAGAAGCACCGGGATCCTGCAGTCTCCAAGCAAGACGAGGTCCCCACGTCCATGGATGTCGACGCTACGGCGACAAAGCGTCGGCTGGACGACACAGTCTCCGTCAGCGGGGAACATCCGCCGAGGCGCTTCGAACGGGAATGGCACGGTGAAAAGGGGAAAATAGGACGGTACAAGCCTCAGCCTGTGTCTCCAACTCGGCAACGCGAGCCGACGAAGTGAGTTTTTTTTTTTTCACCCCGACTTTGAACGCCCTCTTTGTAAGCCCAGTAGCCTTCGTCTGGCCTCCCTCTAATTTCTTATGATCCTCGAAAGGTCCTTGCGTGTGGGCACTCTGAACGTACGAGGTCTAAGTGCGAGGCGCAAACAATGTCAGCTGAACCGCCTTTTTGTTGAAAAAGATCTCGATATTGTCGCGGTACAAGAGTCAAAAATTGAGAGCGAGGCCCAGACGGAGTGCATGGTCCGCCTATTCGAGTCGAGGTACAACGTGTGTGTCAGTCACGCTGTTGGAACTTCGGGGGCTGCCTTTTGTTTCTCCGAAAATCTATCGGAACTGTAGAACAAGTAATTAGCTGCGAGGCAGGGCGATTGATAGTGTGTGATCTCTTGTTTTCAAGTTACAATTTTCGCGTATTGTGCATTTATGCTCCGAATAAGGTAGAAGATAGATTAGTATTTTTCGAAAACATTAGCCAGTATGTTATGACTGACCGCCTTGTAGTTTTGCTGGGCGATTTCAATTGCGTTTGCGCTCCAGGCGACCGATCTAATAGTGCAAGGTACAGGGATGCTAGCGCAGTCTTCTTGAGCGAACTGGTCCAGCTAGGCGAATTAGAAGACGTCGCCCACTGTGCTTCAAGTGCGAGCTGCTTACAGTTCACGCACTTTCAAGGAGCGAGCCACGCGCGCCTGGACAGAGCGTACGTCTCTCTGGAAATCATCGGCGCCTGCAGGTTTTATTCAGTAGATCACATTCCTTTCAGTGACCACTGCCTTGTTTCTTTTATGCTCTGTTCACCTAGAGAATGTCCTAAAAAGTTTAATTGGGATTTATGGAAATTGAATACAAAGCTTCTAGAAGATTATCTTTTTCAAAAGGGGGTGCGTGAAAGTCTCGACGATTTCGCTAGCAGGAAAGGGGTAGGCTTTGGAGAAAAATGGGAATTATTTAAACAAGACTTAAAAATGAGAGCACTTGAACGGTCCAACATATTGAAACACGAAAAAGAAAAAGAAACAAAAGAGTTAAGCCAACTGCTACAAAGGTTGCTGCAGGCAGAATGTCGTACGCCCGGCATTTTCGCTGATGACATAGTCAGTTTGAAAAAGAAACTTGAGGCTGTCGATACAGAACGCTACAAAGGGGCCATGGTGCGCGCGCGACTAAGACGGTTATCACTTGGCGAGATCCCAACAAAACGAGCTCTCGGGGCAGAGAAGACGTACGCCAGTAAGAATGAGATCAGCGAAATTTTATACCATGGAACTGTAACCAGCGATAAAGGAAAAATCGAATGCGCGTTCGTAGACTGCTATAAGGAGCTTTTTAGCTTTCGTGCCCCCAATAAAGACGGGTTCCAGACACATTTTTTGCCGTTCATGCCAAAATTAGAGGACGACGTGAGGGAAAGGTTAGAGCAGCCAATAATGTTGGGGGAAATTGAAAAGGCGATCGAAAATTTAAAAAACGGAAAATCGCCCGGTCCGGATGGTTTAGGAGGGGAGTTCTACAAGGCTTTCAAAGACAAAATTGCACCTTTTTTGTATGGAGTGTTCAAGGAAGCGTACGATTTGAATTGCTTGCCTCCATCCTTTTTGTACACGCACACCATTTTTATCCCGAAAAGTGATGACCGCGAAAAACTACGTCTCGTCGGTTCTTATCGTCCAATAACTTTGACGAATGTTGATTATAAGATTTTCATGAAAATTCTCGCTGACAGGTTACAAAGCGTAATAGATATTATTGTCGGCCCACACCAGACGTGTGGTATCAAGGGAAGAAGTATTGTTACAAACATTCACGTCGCACGTAGTATTTTAGAATGCTGTGATAGTTTGGACCGTAAGGTGGCACTGTTGCAGGTCGATCTAGAAAAAGCTTTCGACCGCGTGTCTCACGAAATTCTTTTTTCTATCTTAAAGCATGTGAATCTGGGTTCCGTTTTATGCGATGGTGTGCGGATGGCGTATAAAAACTGTGCCACCAGCCTTGTCGTTAACAAGCGTGTCAGTGAGCGTATTAGGCTTTTTTCGTCAGTGAGACAGGGTTGTCCACTTTCGCCGTTACTTTTTTGTATTTTTATTGAACCTTTTTGCTTAAGCATTATTAACGACAGTCATCTGCGTGGGTTTAAGCTGCAAGCCACCGAAGTGCGCATTCTGTCTTACGCAGATGACGTAGCTATTTTTTGTGTCGACCAAGAAAGTGTTCGAAGAGCAGTTGAGGTAACCAAAAGCTTTTGTGAGCACACGTGTAGCGCGGTAAACTGGCACAAGTGTACCGGTTTTTGGCACGGTAATTGGCCCTCTGTGCCGACTGTGTTTGAGGGAATTGTATGGTCCTCCACGCCGGGGCGTTACCTCGGAGTGCCTTTGGAACATTATCGCACCAGTGACCAGTACTGGCACGATGAAACTGAATCTCTTCGAGCAAAGACTCTGAAGTGGGGAGGAAAGTGCTTGTCCATTTTCTCGCGTGCAACTGTGTGCAACATTTTTTTCGCGGCCAAGCTGTGGTATGTCTTGCAAGTTTTGCATTGTTCACGGATCAATATTCAGCGCATGCATCGGGTATTTGCTGTTTTTATTTGGTGTTCGGCGTGGGAAAGATCAAGTCGATCAAATCTCTTTCGTCGAGTCAAGTCCGGCGGTCTCGGTCTTTCGCATTTGTTTATTAGACAGCTCGTCAACAGGTTCCTTTTTCTTCGAGACCAGAGAGACCCTTTTTTGCGCACTGTAATTCAGGTAAGGCTGCGCAATCTGCTGCCTGAGTTCATAGTAGCGACGAGCGATGAAATCAGCTTTGGTGTCCAGGGTTATTTGAAGGAAGTTATCGGGGCCTATCGGTTTTTGGCAACACGTTTTTCATTAGAATATTTGTCTGGCGTTTCACGCAAGCGGTTGTCGAAGGACCTGATCGAGTTGCTTTTTCCCACACCCCTGTATCGATCGCTGTACAGCGCAGGCACAGGGCAGGATGTTCTAAAACGAGTTAAGAGAATGGTAATTCCCGCGTGTACGAAAACATTTTTCTTCAAGTTACATAGCGGATCGCTTCCTGTAAAAGCTTGGTTAGCTGAAAAGGGCATACCAGTAGTATGGTCAGAAAACTGCTTATTGTGCAAAAAGCCAGAGACCATTGAACATGTGTTCCTGGACTGCTGGGACGCAGTGTTTTTTTGGGACGTCCTTCAAAGGACGATAAAAAAAGACTTCCCTTTAACGTCCCACGGCATTCGGTTCCTGTCTGTAGAAGCTGCTCCTGTACCTTATGATATGTTCATGCTCATGGGACTGCACAGTATATGGCGATGCCGTATGGCGGTACGTCATGCTGATATCGATGTGCGGCCGGTGTATAAGTATTTTGTAGAACACATGTGCTTCCTTAAAGAGCTGTACAGGGCGCAGCAGCCGCAACCTGAGTGGCTGCCACTTCTGGAAGACTTGTCCTCCATCAAAGACTTCTAGCTGCGACATCGGCCAGGAAGGCTGATGGTTGTCCCTTTTAGTCTATCTTTATAACTATGTATGCTACCAATGTTAAACAGGCAATAAATAAAAAAAAAGCGCGCGTGGCCTAACGGTTATCGCGCCTGCCTTCCACGCGGAAAGCCAGGGTTCGATTCCTGGCCGCGGGACGCCTTTTTTGTTGACATCTAATGTAATGTTCTGGTAAATTCGAGAACCGTGTTGCTTGTTCGAGGTCAGAATGTTCTACACGCCGAACCTTCTGGGTCGATTATTCCAGAAGGCCACGCATGTACATAAGGGCTCCGCGTGGCGAGCCGCAGTCAGTTTCGCCCCAGCGTTCGACTCTGGCTCTTTCGCCGACTTCGACGCCCGCGACGCTCTACTGTTATCTTTTGTTTCCTTCTTTATTTTTGGGCACAAGTTCGCCCAATTAAACGTTTAGTTTGCTCAGTTATTAACCGCCTCATCACTTGTCATTCGTGACAATATCTAGTTGTTGAAGATAAAGCAACATAATAGCTTGCCATCAAGTATACATGCATCATATTCTTCGAGCGCACGCACCTATAGAATGTAATATTGTAACCATTGTCTCTGAAATGCTATCTCACTTTTTAATACACTTTGACAGATAATTGGAAACCAACTGTACTTCTTGACCCTCACAAGAGCACAATAGCTGGTTAAAGTAAAATTGTGCGTGATTAATCAAAAATGACGTGCTTTTAGGATGCTCATATAAAGATGATGTTAAAGAGAAATTAGTTGCTAAGTCCGAGACGTTGTTAACCTTCTTTCGTTTTTTTTGTCTCATTTTGAAATTTTGATAAAACGTTCAGTGTGTACAACGTTGAGTTTTTTTGTATTGCGGGCTTTTACCAAACCGTTGCGTGTTCATGTGTACCGCACTACCGGAGACATTGAAGCAACATTTTAAGCGCGCGCACCAAGTCATGGTATCAGGAGGCCGCGTGACTAAAAGCATGCTTCTTCAATGGCTTAGGAAGTGCAATACGCAGAGCGAGGGAACGGTTTCCTAACTGTCCCTATTTTATTTTCTGATGGCAAAAACGCAATCTGAACGTCAGAAGTACATCAAACGTCAAGTATGTCCACAGCCCTACTGAGAGTTGGAATTTCGTTCCTGAATGCGAGACACCGCATAGCCAAGCGGCCTATAGCGTAATAGAAACATGTTTAAATCCAGTTTTTAATAAAAACATTCCGTGGCATAAAAAATTCTGAGTAAACGAATTTGGTCGCACGTTTGGATGGCATGTTTTACGGAGAAGTCAGACGCATTTTGCCTCATAGGCTTTTTATTACATGACGCTTACTGTCCCCTTGAGTAATCCGCTTAACACATATAAACGTATAAATATGTTTAATGTCTGTTTTGAGTTGTTTATTTGTGGAGCCTTGCCTTAAACTGGCCTATAGTGTCCACATGTGCATGCGTAAAATATTTTGGATATTTCATATTGATTATTACTACCGCGCAAATTTTATTTTCAAATTCATGTACTTTCAAATAGAGTGTAGTAAATTTAACAAAGGTTCATAATATATGCGGTTGTATCATCCACACCCCGCAGGGCCAGGAACTTGTAACAGGCGCCTTTTTTACCGAATTTTCGCCACGTGGATTATTCACATTCAATATTTACGCCGTGATAACATTCACACCAAAGCAGATTGCTTGACGCATGCGTAAAAACACAAACTCAGAAATGAAAAAAAAAAAAACTTGCGATAAATTGGCTTTTGGGCGAAACATACCGATAAATTTATTATTCTACTTTACTATCTCATGGCGATATTACGATCAGAGGAAGAACACAGGAATTCATAAGCGATTCACACGAAGCAATGCTACAAGTTCTATGTTTCATATAGCTGTCTTAGTGTTTAATGGGTGTGGTTACCTTCAAATCCTACCTACTCGCAAGTGAGTCTAGGACTTATGACGCGTGTTATTTTCAGCGGCGGTAAGAACGTAGATAAAATGTATTGTCAGCATATGTATTTCTAAGACAAGATTTAAGAGTTTATCTATATCGACGGTACGAGAGGTGCTGTACTACCCAGAAACTATTTCTTATGCGACAATTACAGATATTCGTAAGTATTGCAGTATCGAATTCATTATATACCAAATGTTTCAACGAAGACTGAAAAAAAAAATTAAGCGTCCGAGTTAAACAAAAAAAAGAAACATTCTCTGGACTCCATTACTGCTGGTAGCGGGTATAAAAAAAAGGCGCGATTCTTAATAAACAGTTCACTAATTAATTATAAACGACTACGTAACTTTTTAATTACTGAAAATAGACGTATGGTTCCCGCTAGAATCTTGGTGCGCCTTATCGGGAACCACTAATTCAGTAATTTTTATAAAGCCTTTGAGAGCTTGCAAAACTTAGTAGAGCACTGAACTTACCGCTATATATATATATATATATATATTGTGATGAAGACCGTCATCGTCGTCATCGGGCATCATCATATCTCCACCATCATCGCCATCACCGATAGCTCGCGTGGCCCGCGCTCGCCACCGCGGGCCAGTTCGAATATAAACATCACTGAGACCGGTCGTTGAGCTTCTGTCTTCCTGACATTATTGGTGGAGGTGCGGTCTCACGATCCCAGTAACGACGTTCCCATCACTCTGGAGCTTCGTCCCAGGAGGCGAATAGTGACAATGACCAGCAGTGGCCAATCCTCCTCCGGTGCCCCTGCAGCTGCAGTCAGCCCTGCCCCCAGCCAGCTCCGACATCCCAAAACCTTTGCCGGACTCCGAGAGGACGACGTGGAAGACTGGCTGGACGTCTACGAGCGAGTGAGTCTTTATAACAAGTGGGACGACCAGGCGAAACTGCGGAATGCTATTTTTTATCTCTCCGATGTGGCCAAGATCTGGTTTACCAACCATGAAGATGAAATCGTGACATGGCTGCTATTCAAAACCCAGCTAGCCGAAATATTCGGCAAGCCTGCCAATCGTAAAGCTGTAGCAGAACGAAAGTTGGCAGCACGAATTCAATCTTCCGGCGAGACTTATACTTCCTACATCGAGGATGTCCTCGCACTTTGCCGCCGTTTCGACAAGGACATGTCCGAGGCCGACCGAGTCCGCCACGTGATGAAAGGGATCTCTGAAGAGGCATTTAACGTCCTTCTTGTGCAAAACCCCACGACTGTTAAGGACATCACCACGCATTGCCAAAGGCTAGATGAGGCCCGCAACTCCCGTCTTCAAGTTCGAGCACTGCATGACGGCTCATCAATTACCATGCCTTCTTTATCGACCGATACCCTGAAGCAAATGATACAGAAAATTGTACGAGATGAACTTTCACATTTTCTCCGTCCTGCTGCAAGCCACCCCACGAGTGAGAGTGACGACAGCGGGTTGCGCCGCATTATCCAACAGGAGATTGCTTCTGTCGTCACACCAACAGCGACTTCCTCTAATGTCACCGATGGACTTCGAACTTCTGATGAAACTCTTCGTTCGGGAGTTCCTCAGATAATTCCGGACCTTCCTGCTCTGGCTTCTATTTCGCCTGCTTTTAACAGGGGTCCTTTACCCCCTTGGCGCGGCCACCCCACCTATCCCAACTACGGATCCTGGGGATATCGGCCGCGTCCAATCTGCCATTATTGTGGGATTAGTGGCCACGTGGCACGAGTTTGCCGAAGAAGACAACAGGACTACGAATCCCGCGACTACTACAGTCGAGAGCGAAACAACAGAGGGTATCGGAACCAGCCGCGGGATCAGTCCCCACCCCCGGATCCCTATCCAGCACGTCGTCCGGAAGCTCCACGGCGCCGCTCCCCATCTCCGTATCCTCGCTCTTTCTCACCCATGATCTCGAGGAGAGACGCGCGGCCCAATATGGGAAACTAGGTTCCGCAGTTGTTGGAGGAGCAACTGCGTCACGGGAGAGCCTTCATCATCCTCCCTCTGACCCATCCAATCTCATCGAGGTACATATCGACGGCTTACTCCTGTACGCTTTAGTTGACACAGGGGCGGCTACTTCAGTTATAAGAGAGGACATTTGCTTACGTCTTCACAAAGTTAGAAC
This sequence comes from Ixodes ricinus, assembly GCA_037355805.1. NCBI lineage: Eukaryota > Metazoa > Arthropoda > Arachnida > Ixodida > Ixodidae > Ixodes > Ixodes ricinus. The sequence continues at coordinate 14,694 of JAZHYW010000309.1, forward strand.
ACCCCTCCATGGTTGCTCATTGCGGGCGGCGTCCACAGACATCATTCATCCCACCGCTCAGTGCACGGCTCGCGTTTTCATACAAGGTACGTGCCACATCATTCAATTCATGGTTTTGTCATCTTGCACGCACGACCTGATTCTAGGCTGGGATTTTCTTCAATCTGCTGAAGCTGTCATTAATTGCAAAGGCGTCAGTTTGGGAGACTCAAATAACCACGAGTCTGATTCCATAATTGCTGAAACCAAATTACGGGCTTGTGAAGATACTGTCATTCCCCCGCTAGCATCCTTCCTGGTGAATTTTTCGAGCGAACCAAGCCTTTCGGGGACTTTTGTAGTAACTCCTCGGTCTACAATCTTGCTATCGCATGGGTTCATAGTACCCCATTCCCTATCTAAACTTACCGACGGCAAAACAGTACTCCCTGTATGTAACGTTACACACCAGCCACTTCTTTTCGTAAAGGACACAGTCGTCGCAAGTATCGAACCCCATCATTCTTTGGAACTTGCTTCGCTCGAATCAACACAGCATTTTGACCCTCCAACGTTGCCTGTTATTTCCAACGAAATTCTTTTGAATGCCATTGACTCTGACCTGGAGGACGTTCATAAAAAGCAAATAATTAATTTATTAACTCGTTTCCAATCGTGCTTCGACGTTTACACGTCCTTCACAAGCACAACAAAATCGGTAGCACATACGATCAATACGCCTCCCGGAGAAATCGTTCACCAACGCCCATATCGCGTGTCTCCTTCAGAACGCCGTACTATTGACCAAGAGGTGTCAGAAATGCTGCGTAAGGGAATCATCCGCCCATCCTCGAGCCCCTGGTCTTCACCAGTAGTCCTTGTAAGAAAGAAGGATGGTAGCATACGTTTCTGCGTTGATTACCGTAGACTCAATAAGATCACTCGCAAGGACGTATACCCTTTGCCACGAATTGATGACACATTAGACACCCTACAAGGAGCCGAATATTTTTCATCCCTGGATTTAAAGTCCGGCTACTGGCAAATACCAATGAAGGAAGAAGACAAAGACAAAAACAGCTTTCATTACAACTGACGGCCTTTTTGAGTTCAACGTAATGCCTTTTGGCCTTTGCAACGCGCCAGCAACATTTGAGCGCATGATAGATAACGTTCTTCGTGGTCTTAAATGGCACATATGCCTTTGCTACCTTGATGACATTATTATTTTTTCTCGTACGTTTAACGACCATCTCCTTCGCCTGTCCGAAGTGTTAGTTTGTCTCGCAAAAGCTAACCTCCTACTCAACACAAAAAAGTGCCGCTTCGCCTCTCGACAAATTAAGATCCTCGGGCATCTAGTAGATAAGGATGGCATTCGGCCCGACCCAGACAAGCTCAAGGCAGTAAACGAATTTCCTGTTCCTCTTCACATCAAACAACTTCGTAGTTTCCTAGGACTCTGCTCGTATTTTCGCCGTTTTGTACCTCACTTCGCCCAACTGGCTGCCCCACTTACACGGCTGTTACAGGCCAATACACCATTCATCTGGTCCCCTGAATGTCGAGACTCATTTCACTCTCTCAAAGCCACTCTCCAGTCTGATCCAATCCTGGGGCACTTTAATGACTCTGCCCTTACAGAGTTGCACACCGACGCCAGTGGATATGGCCTTGGTGTTGTTCTATTGCAGACCGATCCCAACACACTAAAAGAATATGTTGTGGCCTATGCAAGCCGAATGCTCTCCGCCGCCGAACAGAATTACACTATAACCGAGAAAGAATGCCTAGCTGTCGTTTGGGCCATTAACAAACTCCGGCCATATCTTTACGGTAGACATTTTACTATTGTGACCGATCACCACGCGTTATGTTGGCTTTCTTCCTTGAAGGATCTCACTGGCAGGCTTGGTCGATGGACGCTTGCGCTTCAGGAGTACAATTATACAGTAGTGTACAAATCTGGGCGCAAACATACAGACGCTGACAGTCTATCTCGATGTCCAGTAGACGAACCAGATGAACGGCTTGAAAACATGGATGACGTTTTTGATGTCTCAGCACTCAATTTCGACTCTATTACACACGAGCAATCCAAAGACCCATGGATCAAAGGCATCATCGACCATCTTAATAAACCGAATAACTTCCTTCACAAAAAGTTGCGAAAAGAGTTACAGAACTTTTCTCTCCAAGATGGTATACTCTACCGGCATAACTTTCTCCCTTCAGGAAACCGCTGGCTCCTCGTAGTTCCTCGCCAAATGCGCACTGACATTCTTCGATCATTTCATGATGACCCTGCTTCAGGACACATGGGGTTTAACAAAACGTACGCTCGCATTAGGCAACGCTACTTCTGGCCGCAGCTTCAGACAACTGTTTTTAAATATGTTCAGTCCTGCTTAAAATGCCAGCGTAGAAAACGTCCAACCACTGCCCCTGCTGGGTTGCTGCAACCATTAGTTTGCCCCAGCGCGCCTTTCGAACGAGTAGGAATCGATTTGTTCGGTCCGTTCCCCGTTTCTTCGCATGGTCATCGCTGGATAGTCACGGCCGTTGACCACTTAACTAGATACGCCGAGACTGCCGCGCTGACCTCTGCGACATCTGAAGAAATTGCTCAATTCTTTGTACACACCATACTTCTACGTCATGGCGCGCCACAAGTCCTCTTAAGCGACCGAGGACGGCAGTTTCTTTCGAGTACACTTACAGCTATTCTGAAAGCCTGTAACGTAATTCATAAAACAACATCATCTTATCATCCACAGACAAACGGTTTAACCGAACGTTTTCACAAGACCCTTGCAGACATGATATCTATGTATGTTACCCCCGACCACAGAAACTGGGATACTGTACTCCCGTTCGTAACTTTTGCTTATAATACTGCCCTCCAGTCTACCACGGGCTACTCCCCCTTTCATTTAGTGTACGGACGCGAAGCATCATGCACTCTGGACACCATCTTTCCTGTCGCCCCATCAATCAACAATCAAAGTGAACTCCTTGAGAACTTCATCTTTGGCGCCGAAGAATGCCGCCAGCTCGCGCAGCTCCGCACGTCGCGGCATCAACAGGTCACCAAGGACCGCTATGACAAGCACCACACGAACACTTGTTACTCCCCTGGTGACCTTGTGTGGGTTTGGACTCCAGCCCGACAACCTGGCCGAGTGGACAAGTTTCTCCACAAGTACATTGGTCCCTACCGGATCACCGAGAAAACATCCCCTGTCTCGTACCTCGCCGAGCCCACTTCTTCCTCCTCCGATGGCCGCCGTCGACCAGCGGAAGTTCTACACGTGAACCGATTGAAACTGTACCACCCACCTCTGCAATAGCTCCTCTCCTCCCCACGTTCTTCCCCCCCCCCCGAGGAGGGGGGTAATGTGATGAAGACCCTCATCGTCGTCATCGGGCATCATCATATCTCCACCATCATCGCCATCACCGATAGCTCGCGTGGCCCGCGCTCGCCACCGCGGGCCAGTTCGAATATAAACATCACTGAGACCGGTCGTTGAGCTTCTGTCTTCCTGACAATATATATATATATATATTGTGAGGACAAGATGAGCAGTTCCGGGGACAGATTTATTGAGCGACTGCTCTCGGGAAAATCCAAGCACGGACGACCGTGCTCGAGACGATCAGAGAAAGAGAAAGTGAATATAGAATAATTTGGGAATGGCAGTGATGATGATCATAATGAAGATGAAGTGGGTGTTGTCCTTGAGCTTCCTCACACGTTCCCCCCTGGCGGTTGAGGTATGGCCTCCTGGCCATTTGGTTTTAGAGGTAGGGTGCGTTAGCGGGGAGTGAATGGTTTGAGCCTTCCAACATGAAGAACTTCGTGGGCGCGACGTCTGCGATCCGAGTGAAGCTGTCCTGGCTCGACGAGATAGTTTACCGGGGACGTCTGGGCGAGCACTCTGTAGGGGCCAATGTAGTGTGGGAGAAATTTTTCGCAACGGCCTGGTTGGCGTGTAGGCAACGAGACCATGACGAGGTCTCCTGGATGAAAGACGGTAGTTTTGTGTCGGGAATCGTAAGATTGTTTACGGTGCCGTTGATGTTCATTGGTTCGAAGTTGTGCAAGGTGACGTGTGTCTTCTGTATGTCGTAACTGGGCATTCAAGGCATTGGTGTGATGCGCTATGGGTGGAGGAGGAAATATCGTATCAAGAGTAGACGTAGGCTCTCTTCCATATGTAAGGTAAAAAGGGGAGTAACCCGTCGTACTCTGCGTAGAGGTGTTGTACGCGTATGTAACAAATGGTAATATAACATCCCAGTTCGTGTGTTCAGGGGAAACGTACATAGAAATCATTGCTGCAAGGGTACGGTGAAAACGTTCTGTAAGTCCGTTTGTCTGTGGATGGTAGGACGAAGTGGTTTTGTGGACAACATTGTATGCAGAGAGCACTTGTTCCAGCACATGAGAAAGAAAGACTCGGCCCTTGTCGCTAAGCAGAACACGAGGTGACCCGTGGCGAAGGAGTAGGTTTTGAACGAAAAAGTTGGCTACTTCCGTTGCGTTGCCGGTGGGGATAGCAGCCGTTTCTGCGAAACGAGTGAGGTGGTCCACAGCGGTGACCACCCAACGGTTTCCATGAGCGGTGATAGGCAAGGGTCCGAATAAGTCGATGCCTACTGTGTCGAAGGGTCGTGAAGGGCAAGGTACGGGTTGTAATTTTCCAGAAGGTCGTGTGGTGCGATGTTTGTGCTGTTGACATAAAATGCACGATTTTATGTACTTGGCAATAGAAGAGTAGAGACTAGGCCAAAAGAAACGTTGCCGAATACGGGAATATGTTTTGAATAATCCGAGGTGTCCTGCGGTTGGATCGTCATGCAGCGAGTGTAGTATCGCGAGACGTAATGAGCGTGGTATCACGAGCACCCAGCGATCACCATCGGGACTGTAATTCTGACGGTACAATATGTTGTTGTGAAGCCGGAAGTGGCGTTGCTGGCGTCTGGAACGGCTGTTGGTGTGCTCTGACGTTCCGTTCATTTTATCAATAGACCTTTTCTTTAACGGCGTCGCCATTTTGAGAATTGCGGCGCCGACGACGCCGTCTAGCGGCTTAGAAAAAGAAATACCGGCTAGTTCTGGCAGCACAGCTATCTGGGTAGGCAACGGTGTGGGTATGGGGGGAACTTGGCTAGACTTGGCTATGGTAGGCTGCAATAACTTGGTTGGAGCTTGTCCGGTTGAATCCAGCTGGCTACTCACAGGCCATCACCTTGCCTCCTCGAGAGAACGAGGACGAAGACGGTGGGGTGTTTTGATTGAGTTTCCACAGCGAAGTATATATGAGCAGTTTAATGTAGACTATGCAGGTAAGCTCTCGGCATTTGATAGCTCCATCTTGAGTGGTGGCATGTAGACTTTTTCATACCTTTCACATACCATGAGGCTTGCAGTGGTAACCTAATTGGACCACCTGTACCGGGAATTAAAATTGGTCCTCTTGTCGTAGACAAAGTGGTCGTGAGCTTAAACGTGACGTTGAGTCTGATACGAATCTCTTGCGATTCAAGCTCGCAATCGACTGACTTCATAAATAAGGATTCTTGGGGAAAATGCGAAGCTCGATAACATTGCAGCCACACTCCCGCGGCAGCTCCTTGTGCTCATGGCACACTTTCCGCTATTGTTCTTATGCTTTTTAAAATTATTTATCCATCCGACGACCACGCAGTGGTAGCCAGACAACCGTAGATTTTCGTAAATTGCAGCACGGTAAAAAGGAGCACTCAGAACTAACTCATGCACGGCGTCCGTTTTTAAGCCTTTTCGCCCATACCCTTGGAGGTTGCATACCCTGTGTCAGCGGGCAATCCAAAAATGCACCCGGTCGAGGGTACGTCTGTTACTGGCTGGTTTGAGGTTATGCGAAAAAGGTCTATAAGTTTTCGAATTTCCGGATCTCTGCGCTGTTCGTGCTGTATTGTGGTTACGTCAAGGTTGAAATCCGCGGGTGCGTTTGGCTCGATGTTAAGAAGACCAAGAGGAGTTTTAATAACGGGGCAGCGAGATAGAGCGTCTGCATCGCTGTGTGTGCGGCCAGACTTGTAGGTTACGGAAAAGTCATATTCCTGAAGACGTAGGGTCCACCTACCGAGCCGACCGGATAAGTTCTTAACCGTGGCAAGCCAGCATAACGCATTATGATCTGTGACGACGTTAAAATGTCGGCCGTAGAGATAGGGCCGAAATTTGCCAATCGCCCACACGACAGCGAGGCATTCTTTTTCCGTGATGGTGTAGTTGGATTCAGCTTTGCTTAGAGAGCGACTTGCGTAGGCGATAACGTGTTCGATGGCACCTGGCCCTCGTTGTAGGAGAACTGCTCCGATGCCGATGTCACTAGCGTCAGTATGCAGTATGGTTTCGGCGTCGTTGTTGAAATGTTGAAGAACCGGGTCGGATGTTAGAGCTTTCTTGAGGGTTCTAAAAGCGTCTTCACAAGCGGGTGTCCAAGAAAATGTGGTGTTGCTTTTCAGGAGATTATTAAGTGGACTAGCAATGCTAGCAAAACCGCGGATAAATCTTCGGAAGTACGAGGAGAGTCCCATGAAGCTGCGCAGTTCTTTCTGTTTTGTTGGCCGCGGGAAATCTGACACGGCTGTGATCTTATCCGGGTCAGGACGTATACCGTCTTTGGAAACAAGGTGGCCTAATATCTTTATAGTTTTTGCGGCGAATGTGCACTTTTTTGTGTTTAATTGTAGACCAGCGTTGGCGAGGCAAGAAAGTACTTGTGCGAGGCGTTGTAGATGATGATCAAAAGTATCAGAAAATATGATTATATCATCTAGGTAGCATAGACACGTTTTCCATTTAAGGCCTCGAAGAATTGTGTCGATCATACGCTCAAAGGTGGCAGGCGCGTTGCACAAGCCGAAAGGCATTACATTAAATTCAAATAAACCATCGGGAGTAATAAATGCGGTCTTTTCCTTGTCATTTTCGTGCATGGGGACTTGCCAGTACCCTGATCGCAAATCTAAGGAAGAGAAGTATTCAGCACCTTGAAGTGAATCGAGAGCATCATCTATTCTAGGCAGTGGATATACATCCTTACGGGTAATGCTATTAAGGCCGCGGTAATCAACGCAGAAGCGAATTCCTCCGTCCTTCTTTTTAACGAGAATCACGGGTGATGCATATGAACTAGAAGAAGGCCGAATAATTCCTTGTCTAACATGTCATTGACATGTGTTTGAATTATAGATCGTTCAGATGGAGAGACGCGGTAGGGATGGCGTCTAACAACGGTAGGACTTTCAAGTTGAATGCGATGTTGTGTAACATTTGTGCGACTGAGCTTAGGTGATACGGAATCGAAGCTTTCTTGGTATGTCCGAAGTAAAGATAGCAGCTCATTTTTCTTTGTGGCATCAAGGTCGGAGCTTATGGTGTCTAATAGGGTGCTGTTACTCTTGCCTATTAGAGAAGGAAACTTTGTTTGAGTGACAGTAAGAGCCGAGAGTAGTAGGTCACTCTGTGGAGCAGCGGTGACTAGTTTGGTACCCTGGGGTATCAAGAGTGACTCTTCGGATGTATTATCTACTTCAATCAGTGCTGTACCATTGAGGAAACGTATGATTGACGGAGCAAGTACTAAGCCTTTCGAAAGAAATGAGTTGGAAGGATTTACAATAACATCAGCAGTAATCGGCCGTGTTGATAATAATGCCACTATTTGGCTTGTGTGCGGGTGGATAATAGAATCATTCTGAACTTCAAAACTGATAGATTTGTGGTTGTCTGGTTCCTCAAGTTCGAGTTCACTTAGAAATATTTCTGAGTTTTCACAGTCGATCACAGCCGAATTTTTGGAAAGAAAGTCCCAACCGAGAATCATCTTATGCGAGCAACTAGGCAGTACAATAAACTGGATATGATAGAAAGTGTCCTCGATAAAAACTCGAGCTGTACAATAGGCTGATGGCTGTATTAATTCCGTACTGGCCCCGCGTAAGGGTGTTCCCGAGAAAGGAGTTCGGACCTTATGTAATGATTTACAAATATCTTCTCGAATGGCTGAAACTGCCGCTCCGGTATCCACCAATGCCAAAATATCCAAACCTTCAACGCAAACTTTGATTAAATTGAATGGGACTACAGGGGGAGTTGTGTGGGATTGAAATTGCGCAGCTCTCCCCCAAGAACTGCGGTTCTTAGTTTTCCGTCGTGTACTTAGGATAGGTCTGCTTAGAAGATATCATTGGTGATCCAGAACGCCGTCGGGGAGAAGGGGACCGGTTGTTAAATGTCATTTGTCGGCTTTGTCGGGGATTGTCAGAGAAGGGACTCGCCGTACGGGGACGGTTGTATGTGTCAGACCAATAGGGCTCTCTGTCATGATGATAACGTGAAGATTCATACCTCTCATCACTTCGGCGTTTTCGGCAATATCGAACAATATGTCCTCTATTGCCGCAGTAGTAGCACACGGGGGTAGAATTGGTCGGTCTCCAAGGTGGGTACGTCATGGCGTTTGTGGGTGCGTGAGTGAGTGGAGCCATTGTAGGTGAAGGAAGACATTGTGGCTGAGGCACCACCTGCGGAGTTGTCGGGAGTCGTGTTGCCATCTCAACGTACATTGGTTGCTTTGGTTCCACACGTGGACGTGTGGTGGAAGCAGCATAAGCCAGTTCTTCCTGGACGAGTGCGCGAAGGTCGGTTGAGAGGTCGCCATGGTCTTTCGTGACAGATGTTTCGGGGTTCAGTTTTTTCATTTCCTCGCGAACGATTTCTCTGATCATTTGTCGTAGTTCTGATGTTGTCGGTGGGTTTTTGTCAACCTGAGGTCGATGAGGTAATCGTACAGTGCGCATCTCATCCAGGTGTTGACATACGGATGTAATGTCTGATACTGACGTTGGGTTCTGGACTAGGAAGACATTAAAGGCAGTGTCCGCGATGCCCTTGAGGATGTGCCGTACGCGGTCTGACTCTCGCATGTCAGCGTCAGCTCTTCGGCAAAGCGTCAGGACGTCCTCGATGTAAGAGGTGTACGTCTCTTCATTTTGTTGTTGGCGATGTTGGAGCTTCTTCTTTGCGTTTTCTTTGCGACTTGTTGGAGTGCCGAAAATTTCGCGAATCTTGGTGGTAAAAGATGTCCAGTTAGGGATCTCGTCTTCGTGATTCAAAAACCACGTTTTGGCGACGTCTACGAGATAGAAGGCGACGTTTGCCAACTTGATGTTGTCATCCCATCGGTTGTAATTGCTCACTCGTTCGAAGCTGTCAATCCAGTCTTCTATGTCCTCGTCGCGAAGACCGGCGAAGGCTTTAGGGTCACGTTGCCGACTTCGGACAGTCCACGCAGCTGCTGGTGAAACTGGCATCGGCACGTTGTCAGTCATCGTGCTAGAAGACGTAGTAGGCATATGGGTTGACGCCGAGGTCGTGGAAATTGTAGCAAGCGTCCGGTGTCGCAGCTCCAGATTGTAGCGTTATGCCAGAGGTCGGGGATGTCAGAATTGAAGCACCTCCACCACGTTGTGAGGACAAGATGAGCAGTTCCGGGGACAGATTTATTGAGCGACTGCCCTCGGGAAAATCCAAGCACGGACGACCGTGCTCGAGACGATCAGAGAAAGAGAAAGTGAATATAGAATAATTTGGGAATGGCAGTGATGATGATCATAATGAAGATGAAGTGGGTGTTGTCCTTGAGCTTCCTCACAATATATATATATATATATATATATATATATATATATATATATATATATATATATGTGTGTGTGTGTGTGTCTGTGTATATATATGGGTGGTTTCATCTCAAATTGGGTACGCTAAAAGGGTCTAATTTTTCATTTTCACAAAAAAAATGTATGTTTTGGGGGCACTTCTCAAATGAAGGGGGCATAAACCGCATGTTCCCCAGATTTTTTGTTCTCGAGTTACGAAGCGTAGAAGCCGCAGTGGCAGAAACTAGTGTTTTTGCTTGCCGTCGCCGGTCGCGCGTTTGACACCCTCTGCTGGCGCTAGTGTTTTTTCTACACCATTTTAGCTTTTTCCCTCGGATTTACTAGGTACTATAAAGATACCTTGACGTATTCAAATATTTTTAGGAATTCGATTGTTTTCGAAAAAATTGTAAAACTCGTCCCTCCGGTCGCTTTTTTATCAAATTTGACGGGCCTTTACATTGTCTGTAATTAAGGTAAATTTTCTTTTTTTGGTTGTACAGAAAGCGCAAAGCAAGCCCATTATAGATATAATAATATCCTTACGGTCTGTTGACTAGTCTCTCCGCGACCTTCACGTAAACGTCGTAGGAAATAACAAAAATTGAAAGTTGAGGTCAATTTTCTCAAAAAACCCATTTTTGTAATTTTTTTGTTATTCTAGATATATTAGTCGACTACAAGAAAAAATAATCTAGAAATGTAATATTTTGATTGTATGTCCTCTATTTGAACAGCGATCGCGTGAAATGTGTGAACATTTGTTATTTTTCACAACGTTTACGTGAAAGTAGCTGAGCGGCAACTCAGAAGATCATAATTACATTACTATACCTATACCAGACATGCTTAGGGCTTTCTATAGAGCTAACGACATAAAGTGTACCTCAAGTACAGACAAAGTAATGACCTTTTGTAACGCTTTTTCGTTTCACACTTTCGCTAAACATTTTGAATCAAATCCAGCACATAAAATATTATGCGTTAAAATTAATTATGTATAGTGATATTCAATATATTTTGCCGTGGAACGCCTAAGCTTGAATCAACACCCGAAAAAAGGCACCGTCATACACACGTGCTGTTGTTGTCACCATGGTGGTGGAAGTGCCTCTTGTATTTTTGGAAGCAGCTGGAGGAAGTGCCAGGGAACCTTCGGTGCCTGGACTAGCAATCGTAGTGTCGGTCGCATCTTCCGTTTCAGATTCTGTTACAGAAACCGTGCTACCTTAATTACTTTGGAGGAGCATGGCGCATGGATATTTATAAACAAAGTATGTTAATGCACTGCCATGCGTTTTCTTTTGTTAAAAGTTGTCAAGAGTTACAAAACATGTTGTATTCGCCTAAAAATAGGAACACAGAAAAGTATAAGGTACCAAAAGAACGCACCCATAACTTTGCTTTCTCCTGCTTTGCTTCAATTACGTGTCACCTAGCAAAATGACCCTGCCCTTCTAGCCGCCCGCCATCCAACATTATTTAAATTGCTTTAAAATATACGCATTAGGTTTGTGCAACACACGCAAAATATTAATTTAGTTCTGAGTTCATTCCCTCTGTTTTGCACTCTTTCTATTATGTCGATCAATTATCAACTAACCAAATATTCGACTTATGCTAAACTACAGCGACGATTCAAAAACGATTTCTCCGGTATCATTTATTTTTCATCTTCCTGCGAAAATATTTTATTGCATGTCATCTAAAGATGCACAGCAAAAGTTTCGGCGAAAGAGTTTGTATAAAAATAAGGTTAGCATTCAAAGGATGGGAAGTTAAAAAAAATACAGCATAAATGCTGGGTATGCAAAAACGCTATTTTCAGTCACAAATTAACACTTCTAGACCACCGATACTTTTGTGAAACCTATTGACCTTTTAAATACTTTTAAAAGTTCAATAGGTTCCACTTTTATATTGAAGTTTTTATATTGAACTATAAAAATATTTATTCTGTAAGGTTTTAGGCTCAAGGCGAATGTATTTTTCACGCCAACGTTATTAAATACATCAGAAAGTCCAAAGTGACAAAGCATAAAACTTCCATGCTTTTTAAACTGGATACAAACTAATTTTGAAAAACACACTTTGATTCTGCAGAGAAGCTGGTGAAAATTTATCATATTGTAATATCTATGGCCATAGTGTGAAAAATAAGAAGTTTGCTTTGACGGAAAAGACAACGGAAGAAAATGTCTCAAGTCCCGCTTCAGTACAGTATCCCTCTTGCTACTAATATTTAGTCGAAGCTGACCTTACCGACCTCTTCAGAGATACTCCATCAGAGTACGAAAAAAAAACAATGACTTAAAAAGGAAAGAAAATGAAATTTTGGTCACATATTTATTTGTTTGGTTATTGTCTATGTTGTGGCGGCAGACCAGAAACACTTGTCCAGATCTGTGCGTATGTGCCGACATCAGAACACCGAAAAAGGCAATTTTTGAATAAATTAAGAGAGTTTTAAGATTCCGCCTTGTGACGGTTTGCGAAGCTCCGTTATAACGCCGTAAAATCATGGTCTTGAATGTGACTTGGCTAAGAACTCTTAGGAGTTTACTACGTTGTATATGTTAAACCTTCCAGAAGGCTTTCGCAACGTGCATTCTAAACCACCAAAGATCGCCTTCCTTTGCAGCCATTAGGTAGGATGCTTGACCTGAGGATATGTGACCTCCGGAAACGCAACCGCACACCAGCACCGCCTCCCGCCTACCCTCTCTCCCCAAGATGCTCTGTAAATAACGCGCTCAAGTGATGCACCCAGTGAATACCTTATACACATTGCTCGGATTGTCGTTATTGCTGTGCACTGACGTTCCTTTCTGATTACTGTTGCTCTAGTGCTACAACTACGGCGGTGTGAAACTAGCACGGTGAAGAAGACACTCGTGGTACTTAAAATACCGTCAAGACCAAGAACGGCTTCACGGGCAAAATGTGTATAGGCCATAGGGCGTATAGTCCTCTGATATTACTACTATACTCCGTTCACTTTTAGTATGAGACTACAGCCAATGCTACAAGCGCGAGCTAACTCAAAATCCTCGGTTTGAGGCGTGCATTTCTAGCGCGGGTGTGCGCTTTGCGGACTAACTTTACAAAGCAGCGACCATGTGCTCTCGCGGTTCTGACATCGACACCGGTCTCGGCTTAAGGGCTGCGGTCCCACGGCAGCCATCTTGAACAAGGCGTTAGTTCAACCAATAGATGGCGACACGCAACCGTGGGGTGGCCGAAATATTGGTTCACGGTGGGATGGCTCGAGCGCACCATCACGTTCCCTCGTGGCCTTGCTCGCGCCGCTGCCAGCTGTGCTCAGCTGGCTCAATAGCGTGGCC
>JAZHYW010000312.1:0-230000 GCA_037355805.1 Ixodes ricinus
GTGTTCAGACGGTGTTGCATTGCCAGATTTTCGTTCGAGTTCCAAGGTTTAATTATTATAATTGTTATTTCTCTTCTTTGTACATATTTTTCTCTCTGTCACGCGTTCTAGATCTCCGAAAGGTTTATGCTAACTTGTTTTGATTGTGCCTTAAGTAATTTGTAGGACTAGATCTCACAAGCCTTTAAGGCTTTGACAGTTCCGATAGTGTATATAGTTGTATGTGAAAGCACCTGCATTAAATATTATTATTATTATTATTATTATTATTATTATTTACTCTGATCGTTTACTAGCTCGCCTGCGCAGTAACCCATATTTCATAACAGCCAGGTCACCTTGCTACAGGACACTCTCAGATGTACTCGGGAAAGTGTTCTTCCGTTTACTGGACTTTAGCATGTCCATATCGCAATACCTCCATATATGCCCACTCGTCGTTCGCAAGCAAGCAAGTTTGCCCACAGCAGCTGTATGCGCTGCTCATACGCAGAGACGCCATTGTTTTAAAGAGCGAGCCGCCAACGCGAGCGTGATTTAAAAGTCAGCGCCATTGCCTTCTTCAGGTCAGAAACATTGAGGTGGCACGTGAATAGGTGTAAAAAATCAACAGAAAAAATAAAAAGGCTTAGAAGAAAGACTACCTTTTTAACACAAACCGTGTTTTATCAGCCGAATGTTATGAGAAAACCGTCATGAGGACCAGTCACAAAGAACCGTCACGAAGGACTGTGATATCACGTGAGCATCGTGACGTCACATGATACCACGTGACACTGTGACGTCAGATGACGTTACGATGTTACGTGACGTCATGTGACGTCACCAGAAACATAACACGTGACCAGCTAATTCACAACGCGTTCTGTTTTCCCGGTCTTTGTCAGCATGATCATGCTAGCGAAAACTGTAAATTGTTTAAATTTTGGGATAAAGCGAAAACATAAATACGCATTTTCGTGGGCAGTAATAATCTTCGAAAAACAACGCGTAGTTTTAATATTAATATTAATAATATTGCTTATTTAATGTGCCCCAAAACAACCACGCGGTTCTTCACTGCCCTTTTCGGTTTCCGGTCATATACAGGGCGTTGCCCTACTTAGTCGATCGCACAGCACTTTCGTACATGATTGCAACCTTGCACATGAAACTGTTTGACTGCCTGCAAAAAGGCGTAGTATAAATTACTCACCTGTAAAAGCAGTTAATAATACACAGGAAAAAGAAATGGACGGTGCAGGGAGCCTCGTGTCGTCCACTCTCTTGTCCTTGTGTATTTTTGGCATATTTTTAGGTGATTAAAACCAGCTGGCCCAAATTACCGTGTAATATATAAATTGAGTTTAATCTCTATTCACCTAATCGAAATATATTAACCGCCTATAACGATTCCGAGCACAGCGATATATTAGTCATACTGAACCGAGCCTGTTCTTATGTCTCTTATTTAACTCATGCGCCAAAAGGATAAATTCTCACAAACCATAGGGTCTACACCAGCTTTCATGGCTGAGTGTTTCAAACTTATCGAATATTTCAGCAACAAAACCGAAATAGAAACTTTCCTTTTTTCGTCAGTTAAAACATTACAGGAATCGACTTATTACTGGTGTATCAAACCTGCCGAAGTTCGTGGTGAATCATGTTCAAATATTTCAAACTTTTAACGTAGAGTTCAACAAAAGATCGACTCAAGTTCAACTTTTGTGCGCGTGCAGGCAAATTGGAAACGAGCTGACACCACCAGGCGGACGAGACGTTCACAATTCATCAAATGTATTGCATTATATCATGAATCTAGATAAATCAATAATATTTTTATGTTTAACCTGATAATGCGTAGAAATAAACAAAAATTATTGACTCCTGTATAATTTTTTTTTTTCACAAAAGTGCGAAAGTATTTTTTTTTAAGAAGTTAGGCAACACTCTTTTAAATTCAAACTTCGTTAAATTTCGCCAAAAGTTCGAAGGTTCACGAACCAGTCGATCCCAAGGTTCGGCAAAATTTTCGCGACAGCCCCCTCTTTTTTGTTGTTTTTTTTTTTTCCCTTTTTTTAACGCAGTGTTTTAGCTTTACGTCCGACGGAACCCGAAATAAAAATTAAAGTTACGTCCGACGTAACTTTACGTCAAGAGTTTTGAGATACGTCCGACGTAACCCAGTATGAAGAATTAAAGTTACGTCCGATGGAATTCCGAAATAAAGAGCTAAGTTACGTCCGACGGAACCCGAAATAAAAATCAAAGTTACGTCCCGACGTAACTTTACGTCAAGAGTTTTGAGATACGTCCGACGTAACCCAGTATGAAGATTAAAGTTACGTCCGACGGAACTCCAAATAAATATTAAAGTTACGTCCGACGGAATTCGAAATAAAGAGCAAAGTTGACGTCCGACGGAACCCGAAATAAAAATTAAAGTTACGTCCGACGTTACTTTACGTCAAAGTTTCGAGATACGTCCGACGTAACCCAATATGAAGATTAAAGTTACGTCCGACGGAACTCCAAATAAATATTAAAGTTACGGCCAAAGGAATTCGAAATAAAGAACAAAGTTACGTCCGACGGAACCCGAAATAAAAATTCAGGATACGTCCGTGCGTATCTTTACCCTAAAGCCTCGAGTTACGTCGGACGTAACTTTAATTCTTATTTCGAGCTCAGTCGGACGTAACGCAGACATTGCGTTATTTTAATGAGGAACTTGCCGCATTATTGGTTTTTTGTTTCTCGTCAGTGATGGAGTACACGGTGTGCGAGAGGAGAACGCTCATCTCCTTCCTCTGGGCCATCAACTGGAGCGTGCTGGCCACGGCGCTGCCCTGGTACACCGCCTGGCTGCAGAGCTGGAGGGGCATCATGTTTACCACCACGGGCATCGACGTCCTCATGCTCCTCGTCATGTGGTACGCCTTTTCTTTTTCTCGCTTTATTCTACATTTTTAGAAATCAGGTGCGTCTACTTTCACGCAAAGCACGCGGGGGAACCAATGGCTGCACGTCTACGACGCGTGCTCGGTGAATGACGTGGTTAAGAATAGGTTTATACCTATAAAACAGCCTGCGTTGTAACACTGAGCACGACGCTACACGTGCTTAGGTCATACGCAGTATCACCGCGTCACGGTGGAAGAAGAGGGAAGTGCCCGAACGATGCCGCCTCGCCACGGCACAAGTGCGTCGAAGCATTTTTACCAAACGCCGCGAGATGGTGCAGCATGACTAGGCTGCCTGCGGAGGACAACCGTCCTCACTACACACGTATTTCAACGGCCGCGAAATGGGCAATCGACGTCTGCGGGCCAAGCCCCAGCACCGCCGGGATACGCTTGAAGCCCGAGTGGAATTTCAGCCCCTATACATATTTTCAATCATGTCATTTTGCAAGTCTTTTTTTAATGCAAGGCATTAACTGTTTTATGGAGCGAGCTGATGTGCATCAGTTTGAAGCGCGAAAACGGCAGATAGTTTCCTTCGGTTCCATTGGCTGGCGCGCGTCGACAGGGCTCCCATTGGCCGCTGCGCTCGTCAGTTTCCACGACCGCTCACCCCACGGCGCTGCGCGTCCATCAGCGCGGAGAGTCCAAAGTCACCAGGGGAGTACACGCGCCGACCGGCGACGAAAAGTAACGCAGCAGACGAAAAAGGGAGCGGACGAGCGGCTTGCATGCTTTCGCGTTCACAACTCATAAGAAATGCTTAGGCGTACCTCGATCTTTTTATTTTTTTTTCGGCTTGGAGCGTTTGGTTGTTTTGAGCGTTTTGTGGGAAATTAGGCGCTCCAGATTCCGTAGAGTGTGATATCATGATCGTGTTGCATCTAAATCCTAGAACCGCTGACAGCTTAGAAAACTCGCTTCATGATTCGTTCTTCGGACTTCCTCATCGGGTAACCCGGATTCTGAATGGCTGCTGGGTAAAAACAACCTGCTGTGGGCTCCTCACATCCTGCTTTTCCTAAGCTATCACTGACTATAGTTCCTTGCTTTTGCATGGCACGGTCTGATCAACCCGTGGGTTTTGTTGCGACCAATGATTAATATACGGGAATTCGGTAAAGAAAACTTCATTTTTCGGCCCGGGTAAATGACTATGCATCGCAGAAAGCTCGAACTCCGTGGGAATGTGACGCTAACCATTCGGATAAAACGCGAAAGTTTGAGGACATGACGTTACATGGAAAAAAAGTAATTGAGAAAGTCGATTTTTTTTTAATGAGCTTACGTTTATTTAAGCTTGATATCATCAGAGAAATAACTAATATTTTAGGCGCTCATGGGGTTTATATCAGTGAAGGAACCTCGTCAACAAGAAAGATAATATTGTTTTCTTTCGTAGGAAGAAGCTTTTTTTTTTCTTTTTTTTCACTGAAATACATGCTACAGACGTCCACAATGCCATTTCTTTCTTAGGTGAACGTCTGCTCATAAAAAATGTTCATCTTTCTCAGTTATCAGAGGCGTATATACAGAAAGTTTGGCCATTCATTGGGAAGTATAGGAGACAAATGAGGAGGCGCCATTGGCCGAGTGCGGGCTGGGCGTGTTCCAGTGCGTCTTCACAAATTCGAACGTGGCCAGCCAGAAGCCTGAAATAATGCCCTGGCGGTGGTCGCGAGAAATGAAATTAATAAGTGCGTCGGAGTCACTCTCGGTGACTGAAAATATGGTGCACGTGATGCTTCAATCACGGTCATCCAAAATCATGGTGGAAGAGCGCGAGTAGCGGAACGATCGACATAATCCGTACGCCAGGCGCCGAGGGCCGGGAATCTGCCGTCCGAGCGGTCACACTCTGTCCGAGCAAACCAGAGTTCGAGCAGCACATTCGTTTCTCACATCTTTTTGCATGATCATAATCAAAACATCACGTGCACCATATTTTCAACCATGACGAGTTACTACATTTAACCCTTACGCTCTTATTGAAACTGTTTCTCGCTACCACCGCTAGAGGATTCTTTTCGGCTTCTGGTTGGCCAAGAGAGCATGCCAAGCCCTCTATCTGCGTCTGGTGCACGCCCTGGCTCTGCCCGCTCCTCCCATTGACCAAACTCTCTCTATACACGGCTCTGTCAGTTATCTTATGATCAAGGCAACTTCAGGTTCTTAAACTTCAGCCTTCTATCCCAGCCGCTAGCGTCTCGTTTTCACAGAGCTTGATCTTTCTGCAATGTATAGTTCATTTTACCTGGTGCCGAGAAACACGGTGCTCTTTCCTCGGGAACTCCGGTACTTCTATGTGCGAAGGGGCAGCCAGCATTACAGAAGAAACAACCCATGTCATCATAACAAATTATTCGCTACTATAAAAACTAACAACTTGAGAAAGGCAAGGCGTGACAAGTTGCGAGCATCTCGTTTTTCTCCGCACCGTTAATGATATTGCGGTATTAATCGATTAGGACGCCGTAGAACGAATCGTGAAGCGAGAAGTAGGGACACAATAAGCCATTCACCGAGTTTCTTACATTTTCAGTGACTATTTTGATAATTAAATGAGGTATTTTTGTCCCTTGAACATTGCAATCTCTTGTTTATTTTCACAGTTGGGTGCCGGAATCTTCAGGATGGCTGCTATCCGTCGGGCGCAAGAAGGAAGCGCTCGCTCACTTCGAGAAGATTGCTCGCTTCAACGGCAAGGTTGTTTCGCCGGACGACCTCAGTAAACAACTCGAGGTAAGGGACCATTGCAACCTGTATAAATGTGTGTCAAAGATTTCTAACGAAACTCATCAAGGTTCTTCTGAATATCGAAGAACAACTATTTCAAAGTCCGTTCGACTGAGCTATGGAAAAGAAGCAAAATTTTGAATAACACGTGCTGAACAAAATGCTCTTAGTTTATCTTCTGATCTATTTCAACCGATCGCAGTGGGTGGCACCCTAGAAAAGAGGTCTGAAAAAATTATCCATCTACTCAGATGAAGTTGCACAACTTTGAATCGTCTATGAGCTGCTCAATCGCGAAATACACGTTGGTTCCCCAGGTTCAGGTGTACGCAACCAATTAAAAGTGCATAATAAACGTTGATATCAAGGTGCTACTTTCCCTCGAAATATTGAGATAGCACAGAACCGCACGCTCTCAACACATTTATAAAGCAACGAGAAAGCCCTCAATATTGCTTCACTGCCTTACCTAGAGGGGCATATACTTAAAATCTCGAATGAACGCCCACCCATGGTAAAGAGATACATGGTGACAAATAGCAGTTGGGTGATCTTTGAGTTGGTAGGCGTTTATTGGGGATTTTACGTATATGCCATATGCTATTTTAAAGCTATTAGCGATGATTCTCCTTAGTACACCAATGGAAACGCACTTTATACAGCGAAATCTTACTCTAATTTCAAACCAACCATAACATCTACAATCTATTGTAAGCGAGGATTAATCTTGGCCTTGTTTAACGGTATGACAGCCACAATCAAGTAAGCCGGTCAGTTTACGTTACCGGGATACGTTTCAGCCTCGCTCCTGGAGATTTTTGAAGTTTAGTATTGCAAAAGGTATTGTACCAGTGCACGCACTTTAAATATTCTGCAAAAAATGACGTCGCTGTTCAGACCAGGCAATAAGAGTAATGCAAGGTCAGCTTCAATTTTCAAACAGTATCCCTCCCGCACCTTCACTGCTCTAATGAATCAAGGTGTTACAAATGGAAACGTTGCCATATGTGTTACTCTAGTGCACTCAAGACGTAAAAAACTGCTGCTTGTCATCTAGTGGCAAACTTACTACCTTCTTTTTATTTTCATGACAGGGTCCTGCTAGTGAAGCCGGTTCTTCTACTGTGAAGGTCATCCCAACCTTCTGGGAGAGCAGTCGAGCCGTACTCAAGTTTCCTCGCATGCGAAAAGAGTCTTTCTCATCTACATCAGCTGGTACGTGACGATGTTTTTTTTGTTTTTTTATATATTTACCTTTATTTTGTGGGTTTGCTAACTTTACCCCAAAGTCTTCATTGAAATAAATCCCTACTCCGTAAGCCGCTCTTTGTGCGGCTACGGCCGGGTCCGTCCATTGACTGCCTTTTGGGCACCGGTGGACGAGAGACAACAGCAACACACTGAGTCCGTTTTCGACGTGTTTATTGACTCAAATTCCAACACTATTTGCTCTTAGACATGAAAAGTCTGGGCGCTGGCTCAATTGCCAGTATCACCCGGTCGGTTTCCCGCGCTACCGCAACAGACAGATTCACGGGCAGTCGGGGGCCAGGGCCTCCGTCGACGTAGAGCCCCCCGAGTCCCAACCCTCCTTCGGGGCCGGCTTATGTAGCCTCGGAGATATGGACGCGCCCGGGGAGGCCGGTAGTAGTGGCGTCCACTATCACTTTCCTCAAGGGTGCGCCGGCGGCACATTCCCCCTACGTGAGCGAGGGAGAGCCGTCCCCTTAGGGGAATACAGCCTCGGTTCCTCGTATCTCGGTAGCCGCCGCCATTGGTGATGACGACTCCCACGGCCTGCTTGAAGCTAAACCTAGATAGGGATATAGGGAACCCCATGGTTTCCAGAATCCTTACACTTGCATGAACACAAAACCCCCTAAGGTCATTGTTTTACGAGTTCGGATAGGATACGCATAAACTTTCCTAGAAAAACATTTGTTAAAGCAATGTTTACGTCGGAGATAAGACTCATTTTTAGTTATACCTCGTCTCACCCTAGGATGGACTAAAGGTAAAAGCTACGGGCCACCAGACCCAATCACAAGCCACTTAGAAATTGCGTGGTATTTCGCTTCGATGCACGTGTCGGTGCCTGCGTCTAGGATCACTAATGGGTATGGGCGGACAGTGGTTCGAATTGAATAGCACTGAGTGACTCATCAATTTTACATCGCAAAGAAAGCCACGACATACAGACTCTTTGCAGTGTCGAAGCTATAGAAATGGTGCAGCGCTTTTTGATTCGGAGCATTATTCGTCCACGCCTAATCAATGTTAAGCATGTCATAGTTTAGCGTGTAACGTGATTGGACCTGGCGGCCCGTGGCTTTGGCCTTTAGTCCATCGTAGGATGAGACAAAGTATAGGAACAATTCCGAGACCTCTATCTCGAGACATCGACCTCAAAGTAAAATCATGTTTTTGAATCCCTTAATAAATCTTGCGACGTAAATATTCGGCTGTTTTTCTGTTTGTTGTTTCTGGGGAATGATTATTTCGTGACATACGAGTCCTGCACGCCCACTTTAAAAAACTGCTGTTTTTTAGGGGAGGGGGGGTGAGTTTAATGTCCTTTTTTGAGGGTGTACATTATTTTCTTATATTTTAGGCACGGGCGAACAAAGGATACATTAAGTTAGCATCTTCTTTACAATTCTCGAATCGCGCATATCCTGAATAAACCATCCTAGAAAACCTCTGGATTATTAAATCATTTATTCTAAGGAAAAAAAACAACAATGTTCGATATTCCTTGAAAAAAACAATGGTTTCAAAAATGTTTTAATATATATTTTATATATATATATATATAAATTCCAAAAACACTTGTATCTTTCGCACACAAAAATTGACAAAAATCGCTGGGACATTATTTCAGCTGGTATTGGCCCTACCGTTCAACGTTACGAATTAAGATTTTATTCGGTACCGGAAGCAGTTAGACCCTTAAAACGAGTTTCAACATAATGCTTCACCATCTTAGCCCAAGCGTCGGCACGCCACTTGCTACCCTGGCACACCACCCTGACTTTTGCAACACCGCCATCTGTTCCTTTACAGCTTCATCATCAGCCTTTGCTACAACGCCAACGCCCTGAACATAGGGCGGTTAAGCGTGAACCTGTACGCTTCCTACTCACTGGCCATGTCCTTCGAGCTCCCCGTGAACTTCATCTGCATCATGGCCCTGGACACCATCGGCCGCCGATGGCCTAACTCACTCTTCATGCTCATGGGAGCGATCATTTCTTTCGTCGTGGGATTTTTGCGGACCGGTAATGCAAGAAAACAGTTGTCGCATAGGTGTAGAGCCAGCATATATATAAATATACTGGGTCTTCTCTGGAGGCTGTCAAACCCAAAGGAAATAGGAGCGATTTTTTTCGCTAAGTTTCCTTTAAAAGAAAGAGCGAGTACTTCATTGTAAAGCACGCGCAAAGCCAATCCCTGT
The DNA here is from genome assembly GCA_037355805.1 of Ixodes ricinus. Lineage (NCBI taxonomy): Eukaryota > Metazoa > Arthropoda > Arachnida > Ixodida > Ixodidae > Ixodes > Ixodes ricinus. Next base: position 9,136 of record JAZHYW010000312.1, read on the forward strand.
TTTTTTTTTTTTATAGAAAGTGGATGTCTAAGTAGGCACTGGCAGCCTAAGATGCACAAGGTGTGGGCAGCTCGCGGGCATCTTATTACTGCTCCGTAGCCAATGGGATTGTTTCATTTGACTGTAAATAATATCAATGAACAAATAAAGGGGCAAAAACATAAGCATAATCAGCCACACCCTTCGTTTCTTTCGCTGTCAGTGACCTTGGCCTATACTGAGCCTTCACAAAACACTGTCCAAACCAAGAGAAATAAGGGTGAATTTACGCAAAAGTTGTCTTTATACAACTGCACACCTGAGCGAGCACTTCGTCGCACATCATGCGAGGCGCCAGTTACTGCGATCTAAAACGGAAGGTCAGGTAGTTACGAAGTTCTGAAAGCGTAAGGGACCCAAACGAACTCCAAATTTTGTGGGGCTGTTTTTTTATTTTTTTATTAGCGATGTTTTTTCAAACATATATGGAGTTGTGGCATAGTGTGATAGTTTTTTGCTATGAATATCTCCACAGTCGTCGTACAGTCATTGGCAAAAATGGCTTCCTTAGAATACTGGATTTGCATTTAAGGTAAATACGGTCTTGGCTCTCAAATTTGGCTTGGGGATATGACAGTGGGTTTTAGGCATAACTCGCCTAATAACGACTCGCATAGCAACATAACTAGCGGAACTAATGAAGATAAAAGTACGGGCTACAAACAATAGGGCCGACGTTCATCCCAAATTATCATTTGTTGATCCTGCGATCTTTGATGATACTTAGAGATATTAAAACTGTTGGGGCACTCGCAATGCCCGACTTCCTTAAGCTGTCGATGATTATTGCCATTGCTAGCTCCAGAAATCTATGGCCTAGCTAGTAGTATATCCTAATTAACGACCAAGATAGTAACGGCCGTGAGAAAAACAAAACATTTAACCTGCAAACATTCAAGAGCAATTCCAGATAATGCCTTAATGCGCTACAATGTTTCTCCGTCCCACCCCAAGATTCGGTGCTGGGAACCATGATCATGTCGGCCCTGTGCTCCATGTCGTTCGCCGGAGGCTACAACATCACCTACCAACTGACGTCGGAGATCTTCCCCACCGTCATCCGGGGAAGGGCGGTGCTGCTCCAGAGACTGGTGGCCGATTTCGGAGGCCTCCTGGGAGCCCAGGTGGCGTCCCTGGTAAGCGCCCGTCAAATGCGGTAACCGACAACCTGTTCGTGAATAAACAAAAACGCTGTTGCACGAAACAAGTCCGCGCTTGCTCAAGGCAGGTCCGGACATTGCGCACGCGCAGAAACCAGATTAGCGTGAAGTGACGCATCTGCGAACGCGCGACGCAGACAGCAGCGCCCCTTAGCGGCGTGACGTCAAAGCCGCGCGTTAGTGTGCGAAACATCGCTATATAAATCCTCAATACAGGGTACATCTCGATGATTGATATACGGCGAGGAATGCGCCGTGATATTGACCGTGCGTCATAAATCCGCCCTTCGTCATCTATCTGAAATAACATCACTGAACCTATGAGATAAAATAAAAGAGCACCAAACGGAATCTGTATTTTTTCATGAATCATCAGCGAGGTAGGGAAGAAGTATTAGGGTCCATAACAGTAACACACGGTATAAATAGCCAGTTGCAAATCACTATAAAACGACTCAAAAAGTATTAAAACATTTATATTCAAAAAAACATGATAGCCGTTCTTGGTTTTGCGTCCATTAAAATGTGACAAAAAACATTCTAGATACGCCAATAATGCAACCATCAAAGAAAACTAAACAAGCAACGGAAACAAACACCAACGAGGATGGACGCCCTCGACTGTGTTCTATCTCTTGTTTGCTTATTTTTATTTTTATTTGTTTTTTTTGTTTTTTTGCTCGCGATAACTGATATCTTTAGAGCGCAGCTCTTAGGCGCCCGTTACCGGCTTGAGCGGCGTCGCCGTCGCCGTCGGCGTAACCGCGCGTTGCATTATGAAACGTTTCCCATAGTGACGTCACACGTGACGTCACAGGTCACGTGACGGTCATGAAGAGGGTCACGAGTGACGTCCCGAAGGTCACTCGTGAAAATCACGACGAGGCCGACCTTCACGAGGTACGACTTCACAAGGCCTCACAGTGACGTCACGATGGGGAGGGAGGGAGGGGGAGGAGGCAGGAGGAGGAGGAGGAGGAGAGCTATGAAGGAGGAAGAGGCGCATACCCTCCTCTCAGTACCCTCCCTCCTCCTTTTCAAGAGCTGCGCTCTAATTCGGCATTACAGGGGATTGTAAACGTCGTCCATCTTTTTTTTACACACTCGTTGCGAATTTACGAGAATAAGGCCTCTGCAGTTTTACATGTTGGCAATTTTTGAGCGGCTCGTTCGATCCTTCATGACGCAGTCCTAAGACCGCTATTCGATCAAAGATTCTATCAAACTCGATCTAGTCATCCCGGATAAATGCGATCGCCGTTCTCGACGTTTCCCAGGTGGAATACGACAAGTTCCTCCCGGCCCTCGTGAACGGAGGGCTCTCCCTGGTGGCAGCCGTCCTTCTCTTCCTGCTGCCGGACTCGATCAACCAGCCTCTACCGCAGACACTCGAAGACGGCGAAAACCTCGCCCCGAATCAGAGCCTCTGTTTCTGCCCCTGTTCTCGGAGAAAACGAACCACTGTGGACGTCAGAGGTGACGAGGACCATTTTAGCAAAAAAAAAAACTGACGCCGATGGCGATGGTGATGAATGATTAATTGTTGATTACTATACGGCGAGCAAGTATTACGAAAATACGTCTTTGGCGCATCGGAACGGCGTTTAGGGGGACGCCAGCCGAAGGACAACGTCGAGAACGCGCGGGGGTAACGAGGTAACCAAGCGCGTCGTCGTTGGTCGAGGTCGGGGCCTGAACAAAAGCACGCGGCCGAATTGGGCTCGTAAACAAATGCACGAGGAGCTCGAGGAGCGGACGACCTTGCTCGCCGTATAAGTGGCCCACGGCTTTATTAAACGCGGGGCGTGCTGAGGCCCGAGCATCTGATTGGCGCTCTGCAGTCAATTCGATTGCTACGAGGGTAAAGAAAATAAGCGCTAATTTCGGCTAATTTAAACTAAACTAATTTATTTAAATAATAATTAATTGATTCATTCAGGTATTCGTTTATTTATTTATTTTTAATACTGCCGGCTCGATTTAGAATTTTAGCAGGGTGGCTGCAGAGGTATTTGATTTTTAAGCATTCATTCGCTTTCGTGGTACATGATGATGACAATCGGTGATGCTGATCCAAGCCTTGCGACGTGTCAGGTGAATTTAGATATATATGTATTACCCTACGTAAATAAAAACAAATACGGAGATAAAAAAGAATATAGGACATTAAATTTGGATACATTATTATATACCAGGATTGAGTAGTTATCGAAGTATAAAGGAGAGTTTAGAAAATACGGATGTAATAAACTGTAAAAACCCCTTCATTTTTCGCGGTCTCAATTTCTCGCGAGTTGGGCGGAACAGTCGCATTCTCGACCATTACATTTTCCGAAATTTATAGGCTCTCGTTTGCCTCTTCGTCAAAAATAAAAAACAAAAACAAAATATTCGCGCGCCCTTGAACTTTGTTATTTATTTTCCGACTCACGAAATTCGCGAACATTTGGCACCCGCGAACATTAGGAGTTTTTCTGTACGTGTCAAGAGCAAGCTACAGTGCAAAAATTAAATAAATTGACAGACTAAAGACTTTGATACCTCTCACAAACAATGATTTATCACTAACCCTTCGTTGTTATTCTTCTTCTCTCACAGGTCGGCATCGATTACGAATTCAGCGACACCAGACTCATCTGTAGTAGTGGATCCTCCGGCGACCTTCACTGCCAGTACCACTACTTGAAGGCAATGGACGCCTACTAACGTTTGGCCGCTTATCATGTTACACGTTATCTTTCACGGAATCGCTTCCCAGGGAAAGGGAGGTAGCTAACAGAGTACCTTATCTCGAACGTCACGAGCTTTCAAAACACTCTTGAGGCGAGCATCACTTGGTCAAATTTATATGCGAACGTTTTGCTCAATATAGGGGGTATTCACTAGCCGCCATATTTGAGGTCACTGTTTAGAGCGCATGCTCAGAACGAACTCACATTGATAGGCTGTCAAGACCGGCAATCTTGATGGTGCGGGGTGCACGTTGCAAAATAACTGAGGAAGCTAGCCATCAGCACGTGCTCAGCATTAGCGCACACGGATATGGCCGCCAGTGAATACACCCTATACACAAAACTCACGAAAAACACTTGGGTACGTCAGGCTGTCGTCACTCTGCAGTTCAATGCAGGTGACGTCACGTGATTCTGGTCCTGCACGTTAGCGCTGTTTTCCGTATCATCCGCTACTTTAACATCCCGAACGTAACGTAAAAATCAGACAACTGACGACCTTAGCAGACACTCACAGTCAGTTCAATGCGACTGATTTTTTTTTATTGTGAATAAATTGTTAAACACGACTTCTTTGTTTTGTTGTGCGTTCGAATTCACGCTCAGATGCACGTGGCCGTCGTACAGTACCCCACGTCGCCCTTTTGTCATCGCGGCAACCGCTCGTTTGTACTAATCTCTTTCAGTGCCGACTGTCTCATGCTTTCAGCGGATTTATTTATTTAAAATAACGCTCGAACAATATTTTCCTATCTTGTACTTAAAGAAAAAAAATATATATAACGTTATCAGTTTTTTTAGAGCGCAGCTCTTAGGCGCCCGTTTCCGGCTTGAGCGGCGTCGCTGTCGCCGTCGCCGTCGGCCGTAAGCGGCGCGCGGTGCATTATGGGAAATATCCCATAATGCACCGCGCGAGCCCCCCCCGCCTCCCCGGGGTCACGTGACTTCGGGGGGGAGAGGGGGAGGGGGGTCGCGTGACCTCGGCGGGAGGAGGAGGGGGAGGGGGGTCACGTCACCTCGGGGGAGGAGGGGTCACGTGACCTGGGGAGGAGAGGGGAGGGGGTCCCGCCCTCCCCCCCCCGATCACGTGACCCCCCTCCCTCCAGGTCACGTGACCCCCGGAGGAGATTGAAGAATGAGGGGAGGAGGAGCAGGAGGGGTATACCCTCCCCGATTACCCTTCCCTCCTCCTCCTCAAGAGCTGCGCTCCAATTCGGCGTTACAGGGAGTTGTAAACGGCTTTCATTTTTTTTTTTAATTGTTCTAATTAACAACCTCTTTTTTTTTTCAGAACAGAATTTTTATTGTGATCCGGATTTAGGTTTGGCGCTCCAAATGTAAAGCGCAGTATTACTTGCGTTTAAATTTTGAAGAAACCATTTACAAATTAGATGGTATGCTTTGTCTATGACCGGGATCAAAACACGTGGTTTTTTTTTATTACCTTGACTATGGCAATCACTGGAACCGTGCCCAAATGGAGAGTAAACATAACCAAAGAAATCTCTTTTTTTTTCTGAATTTTTTTTTTGTGTTTACGTAGATACGGCCTCCTTGTAAGGGTACAGGCAAGAAAATGTCACAGGTAACAACGTATAGAGTGTCACATATTCCTATTTCATAAAATACTTTGTGTTAAAGTTTCACATACATGTCAAGCTGAAGGATTAAACATGAATAGGAGGGAATTATACGCCGTTTCGGAAAGAAATATTCTATCTTACGGTTAACGCGAAAGCCAGCTCTTTATTTTTACAGATATTGCAGAAACGGCATTGCCTTCGATTAATTCCGCAAACAATCAGTGTATTTCGGAAACTAGGCTAACTCCCCAGTGTAATTCAGCAACTGGACTAATTCCAACCTGGCTAACAAAAATTACCGTCGTCACGCTGTCACGAAAGGATAAAATAAATAATATCGCCTTTTTCTGCCAAAGAAATTTTTTGAAACATGACCGCTATTATCGTGCTATCTCGAAAGCCTTTTCCGTTGTACGGGCATGCATCGAACGGTCTAAAGGGTTTAAGTCTATTCAGAGACACACAAGGCGGCTGGAAACAAAATACACCCGATTATCACGTACGCGTGAGGGTCCCAATGAAAGCATCACCGATGTCATACTTCATCTTGCGATTTCTTTTCAGGGACATCAAAGGCACTGGCGCCAGAGCCAAGGCCCCGCGAAATACTTTGTTTCCGCGAGCACTCGTGCGAGGAAAAACGTTTTCTAAAGCTACTTGCTCGGGTCCACACATTCTCACGACGATTCACAGCAATCTTCAAAAGAAACATTAAGATGCCTCATTTATCACTCAGCTGATAATTTGACTGCAGTTATAAAGAAAAGAAGGGAAATCACGCAACCACCTTTACGAAAACGAACGAGGGACAAGAAAGACAATACAAGGCGACAGAGCCTGCTGCCGCCTGTCTTGTCTTTCATGTCCCTCTTTCGTTTTCATAATTTAGATATCAACACGCTCTACCTTAACACTATTGATATAAAACGAAAAGAAGCATGACTATGCAAATAGCAGATCGAATAGAGAAGTGCTGCGTCATGCATAGCCTTCACTGTGCAAGGGAAAGCCACGATGAACCGGTTCACTAAAAGAGGCACTAAACCACTTTCTGCGATACTCTATATATAGTCATAACTCAATCTTTGGGGTTCTAAATACCCTAACGAACCTAACATTACATTCGTGTGCGGCCGATTTCTCAGTTAAAATCGGTATCGAAGATCGATTACCTCGGAACTATCGCAGACACCAGAGTGCGCCATCGGATGAGGAGAATCCCTTCTTATTATTCGTGGCAAAGTGAGTAGCGCCGATCTTTCCATCACTCGACCCTTATTCTACGTTTACTATCTAAATTAAAGGGCTCTGCAATCATATTTGACGTCTACCTATTTTGCGGTTTCCGCGCCACCTAGGGGTACGCAAGCAAGCAGAACGTAGCGAGTAACGACGCGGAAACCGTCGTCCATCTACGGGCGACCCGCAGTGTCGAAAGAGCACGATATGTGACGTCTTTGGTCCTGCGCTCACTATTGGTAAGAGCTGCTAAAGGTTTCTTGATACATTCTACACATTGCAAGTGGTGCCAAGCAAGTGTTAAACACCAAGAATAGACTGAGTTCAAGCAGTGACGAAGCAAATGCAGTTTTCAACCTTCTGATAAAGAACTGCAGCTGGCGACACACGAGCCACCAAGCGGTGGAAGAGTCTGCTGACTGGATCGCGGGTTCATGGCTGCCAAAGGGCGGGCGAGCGTAGAAAGGTCACGTGCCCTACACGCGGCCTACCGACTGAAGCTCGGCGGCATGATCCAAAGGTTGTCGCTACTTTTCCAGTATAGAGGGGACTTTGGCTTGCTGATTAGTCCGATGGCGGCCTCTGGTAGTCTGCAATAGCTCCGAGGTAATTAATTCTGACACTGATTTTAATAAAAAAAAATCGGCCTCGCATATTTTTTTGTATTATGCTCTAAATTAAAGAGGCCCTGCAATCATATTTGAGCGTCTACCTATTTTGCGGTTTCCACGTCCCTCAGAGCCGCTGTTCTGGGCGCCCTCTCGCGCCGTCGACACGGAGTGCGGCAGCCGTGAGCGCTCGCTGAGTTCACTACCCCTAATCTAGTTCACGGTCACTCAAGCAACCAAGGACGTCATGAGGGAGGTTATTTTTTGCTTGTTTTTGTAATTTTAATTCGCCTATAACTTTTAAAATAAAGCGAATTTCGAGAAAAGAAAAGTCTCACTAAGTTACTACGTTCAGTGCGCTCAGGTTCGGTGCAAATTAAAAAAAACAGTAAAAGAAAGTCGTTGCAGGGCCCCTTAAGTTATGCCCATAAATTGATTATCACAGAAAGTGGTCTAGTGCCCCTGGAACAGTTATGATCAAAGCTGGGGATGAAGTTGCACTGTTCGGTTCAAACGATTATTCGCACGGTTCTAAAAAAATAATTTGGCCGAGACACTTAAGACTGGTTACGTGTAGGAATACTTTCGCATTCCTACACGCAGCGGATTCCTGCAAGCAGTGCGCCACGCCTTCCTTTCACACGGTGCTCCGGCGCTGACATCACGCTCCCGCACTGCGCATGCGCGGAGAACCCCGCCGGTTCCACCGCTTCCGTGACGAAGCATCCGCGTTGCTGCGTTTTTCTTTGCGTTTTATTTGTGAGACGTGTGCTTGATGACGTATCGGTATGACCATCTTATGGGCGCACAACGCCGCCGCTTTTTCGCGTAATGGTTACGTTAGGTTACGTTACGAACTTGTACGACAACCTTCGTTACGGCCGCTTACGGTCTGCGCGTTCACACTGTACCCTGCCGTCCGTAAGGAAGAACCAATATGAATTCTCTGGTAATGATTACGGTCAGCCAAGAGCGTATTATTCAACATGGCTGCCGTCCGCGGTGCCCGCTGGTACACCGCTGGCCCCGCTTCGATTCCAAAAAATGCAATTGCGCTCTCTCTCGAAGAAGGGCTAACAGGCTCGCAAGTTTTCGACAGTCCAGTACAATATTTCCATTGCGCTATTGGTATATCCTAATTATTTATTTTTCTCTGTGAGTTCTTAGCTCTGTCAACGCACTTATGTTAACTATCAAAAAGAGCCATGTCTCGTTAGCGTTACTATAGACACCTCCGTACCTCCCAAACATTTTCCATGATGTCAGTCGTCCAAAATAACGAGACGAAAGACATAGATTTACCCAGTTCATTCCCGAAAAGTTGGTCTATATAGCTGGGCCCATATTAACGAGAAATTAATATGTGTTGGGTAGGCTGGTCTAGAAATATTAATGGGAATGGTAGATTAAACACTGCTTCAAATTCTAAGTAATTAAAATTCTGACAGAGAGTAAATGAATTCCTGTCATTCACTCGTTCGTCTTAGCATGTGCAAGTAGCGGCGAGAAAAATACACACTTGCCTGTCGTAACATATGATTGGCACCTATTTTCCTCCATCGCTTTCCTCGCACCTTGCAACTTTGCGTCTTCTCTTCCGTTCGTTCTCTTCCGGAAGTTGACGTGCATACATCACGTCCGGTTTGTCTCGTGATTGGCTCTCAGCCAGTAGCAACGTTACTAGATTACCTCAGTTGTGAAACCCCCGCGGAAGGGGTACCGCCCCTCACTCACTTCAATCCGCCTGCCGTCGTTCGAAGCGCCATCTAGATTTTAGTTTCATAAATGTGCGTTCCATGGAGCCTGCATAGAGCAGAGCTGAAACGCCATCTAGACGCCGTGCTTCGAAACGTACTTATCCGATTCACATAAAAAAAAAAAAAAAGATGACACTCGGAATTTTCATCGACTTCAGCAAAGCATTCGATCATTTAAACCACAATCTATTAATCAGAAAGCTGGAATTGTACGGATTTCGTGGTAATGCCTCAACTTTAATTACGTCATACCTATCACATCGAAAACAATATGTTCACATTAACGGCTTCTGTTCTGATGTAAAACCAATCTTATCCGGTGTTCCGCAGGGGAGTATCTTGGGACCTTTTTTGTTTAACCTGTATGTGAATGATATTGTAAACGTAAACCCAGATATTAAATATATAATCTATGCTGACGACACGAGCTTATTTTTTTCAGGCAACTGCTGCGACGAATTAGTAATTAAAGCAAATAAAACTCTCAAGGACCTAGTTACTTGGAGTAGTTCTAATTCCTTAAAAATTAATGAGAGCAAAACAAAAGCCATTTTATTTCGTCCAAGAAACAAGAATGATAATATTACCAGCGATATTATCCTAAATTCAAAAATAATAGAAGTTATTTCTAGTTTTAAAACGCTTGGTGTCATCTTCACAGATCGAATGAGATGGGACGAGCATGTGAATTATGTATTGGTAAAGCTGTCACGCGTGGTTGGCGCGATATACCGTCACCGCCATATTTTGCCAAAACATGTGAAATTACTAATTTATAATTCATTATTTCTTTCCCATGTGAACTACTGCCATTTAGTCTGGGGAAATACAACAAATGCTAATTTAAATAAAATACTTGTCCTTCAAAAAAAGTTTTTAAGAAACATTTGTAATGTTCCTTATGACCATCCCAGTGCGCCTCTTTTTAAGAGCCTGAGTCTAATGCCTGTGATGTGTCTCTATCAATATCGACTGTGTATAACCTATAAATCGCATGTAGAAAAGAATGCTCGTAAATTTCTGGAACTCGCATCTTTAACACCAAGAGTAACCGCATATCCTACCCGTAACACGGAGTACTGGATGCTACAAAATAACAAAACAACATATGGCGAGCAAATGACATCAAATACACTACCTAGGCTACTAAACTTACTTCACACCAAAAACATCCAACTTCTTACCATGTCATTTAAAGACCTTCGAGCATTCTTTTCCTCTAACATGACTGTGTAACAAATGTATGATATTTACCTTTTAGACAATACTACCATAAATGCATTGCCATCTTTTTCTGTATTGAACTGTGCTTTGCGTGTATGTATTCTTTTTCTGTGAATATTTTTTACACGAATTTTTGTCTTTTTGTTTTGTTTTCTGTGCCACTGCTGCCAAATGTAAGGATGGGGGCCGAGGACTTGTCAAGCTGCATCATGCAGCTTTTTTCCTCGGTCTCCCTCCGTCATACACCTTTGACGGAAAATAAAACGTATTATTATTATTAATACGCTGCAGTTACCAAAGCAGCCGTCCGGTGGCACGTCGAGCGACGCCGGGCGAGTCGTGGTGAGTGAGGGGTGGTACTGTTCATGCATGCAGCGTCTATGAGCAGTTCCATAACTGAGCTAATCTAATAACGTTGGCCAGTAGTCAGAAAAGAGGGCGCCAGTGTTGCCAGGTCTACTGATTTATCAGTAGATCTACTGATTTCGTCCCGGGTCTACTGATTCACTGAAAAAAATGAAAATCTACTGAATTTTTTTTAGTAAACATAATAAAATTTATTATTTGGCCCCTTCAGTTCCCAGAGTCGCCCATCAAAGGAAACACATATTCTCCCAGAACTAAAAATGAAGCATTGGCTAAATGGCCCAGAAGCCCGTCCTATTCGAGTGACTTAGCCGTATATTCATCTATCTATTCACCCAGAGCAGGTTCGACGGTGACATCCGGACCAAAGCCATATATGGGGAGAGCTTGGCCAGTCTATGATCCCGCCGCCGTGAGGGCTCCCTCCCGAGTGAGCCAATCAGCCTGCAGCGCAGAGCGAGAGACGTGAGCGCATGCGCGTGAACTCTCGGCTGCTCCCAGCTGAGCGGAGAGGGCTGCCATTTTCATTCATTCGTCCGGTGGAATGCATGGGATCGACATCCAAATTTCGGTTCTTTACTTTTATTTGGCAGGCTCCGGCAAGAAAATTATAATGTTATTCCTCGGTGGCTTAAAAGCTAACGAATTAAGTTTATCCATGTTTGAATGCAAACTTTGAGTCAGGCGAAAAAGAAATAAGCCCGTAGCAGACGACGCGTAGCCTCAACAGTGCTCCGCGCCGACAGCGTTGCGTCAAAAACCTTTCACAGCCCAGTAAGGAAAGATGGCAGCTTGCAGAGGACTTCCATTGGACATGTACGCGCGCACTTGCCGGAACGTCTTGTTTTGGTTTCGTTTCAATAATAGCGACAGGTGGATGTCGCACTGTCGCCCTCATCTGTTGATCCCAAAAGTGGCTCAGTCTCGATTTCAAAGAATAATCCTCAAAATCGCAACACCAGTCAATGCTGATATAAAAAAAACAAAAAACATTCACGGTGCCATTTTACTTTGAACTGGTCTTGTTTTTTTTTTTTTCATTTTTATTTGTGTTTATTTTCATGTTATTTGTTACTCTATACTATTTCTTCGAAGTGTGGTTTAATGGAAGTAGCAAAGCATGGCAAAACACAGATTTCGTAGAATCTACTGATTTTTGTGCAAATCTACTGACTTTTTGGGGATCAATCTGCTGACTTTTGTTTTCTCCGTCTGGCAACACTGGAGGGCGCGTTCCGGAACCGTCAGCCAGGCCTGCCCACAGTGAATAAGCATACAGTGGTCCCACTCAAGGCCACTTCCGGTAATCGCGCGTTAGGCAGCGCCCCTCACCACATATCGCGAACTAAACACTTTTTATGTTTCTGATTTCTTGTTACAGAACGCCGTGTAAAAGTAATTGTTATAGAACCAATGAATTACACCAGTAATTCTAATTTTTAAAAACATGAGAGACCCAATTTTTTTGGGGAAGGAATAAAAGAATGTTTAACCGAAAACCGTTACACGGTTACCCAAGGTTACGACCAATGAGAGGAGTCGAGGCCATCGAGGCGCCGGGCGACGAGCTGCGAGCTGCTGCCAGGCCAGGCTGCTGCGGAGATTGCGGAGTACACTTGCGTTTTTGACGTTTAAATTCGAAGCTGATAATATAGCACCCGCTGAGAAGCTGGTAAGTTGTATATTCTAAGTTTTGTTAGTGCAAATAGCATTGTGTTATATTTATACTTCGCTTCTCTGAAAGTCGTCGTTTCCGTGGCAAATATCGTTGAGGAACTCGCCGTTACACAGGCTCGTATAGTGGTGAATTATAAACGTGTGTATATTAAGTTTTGTGAGGTGCTGATTTGCCTCCTTGCGTCAATGAAGCTAGTGCCGAATCGTCTTTCTATTCGGAATCATGAAGAACAAAGTTACCGCGGCTTTGCACATGTAGAGAGAGGCTCGAAACTGATGCAGCCCAAACGAAACTGAAGAAATCGCTGAGCGTACTCCGGCGTCGCAGTTTCGATTTAGACTTTACTGATCGCGTTCATTTTAATGTGTTCCTATGTAGTGCCCTTGAAATAAGGGCACCCAACTAGTGCAAACATATGTGATCGTTCTGGTAGGTAGAAACCCTAGTTCAAATCGTGTTAGAAAAAAAAAAAAATTTCCTCGGTGAATTGCTGCGTTGAAAACGGCACTACGTCTCCTTGTCAATCGGTGTTCGGAAAAAATTAATTGTTCACATCAGCTAAAAAAAAAATAAAAAAAAAACTTGTACGAGTCGCTATATGCGCCATTCCCTTGATCAGTAAAATAGCTCCGAGCGCTCTAAAAAGCCTGTGCTTTATTTAAGCAACAGAACTTATGACACGGAGAACAGTCAGACGCTTTCAATTCTGTTGAATTTCTTAATTGCTGTAGATAATGCTGTGTGCATGCAGTTTTGAGTTTGTATTGTTTACTTGTGCAGTACATACATGATTTGATGTGCTCTATTTTTCATGCCTCTTGATGTCCTTGTGACCTGTCAAAATGTGTTGCACTAAGCTGTGTGTTCGATATCGCGTTTCACACTTGCTCTAAAAGCTGCCATTCACAATAAGTCTGTCATAACATGCCAATACTCCGCAAAAAAAAAAAAAATCCTCGGCTTTGTTTTTTGTTTGTAAATTGACCGGCATCCGTGCAAACTTTGTTCTATGGCTGTATTATGTGCTATGTTTGTGACTCTTTTTGATTGAATTATACCATGCAGAGATCCAATAAACAGTCCCCTACGTGAAAAGATGCTTTCTTGTCTGAATGTGAGCGCCCGGAAATGGTGCCCTGTCACCTGTGACGGGCGCTTCAAATTAAAGCAAAAGCAACGCGAGAACGCGAGGAACAGGGAAACCAAAACACCATGGGGGCCGCCATCTTTGAAAGCAAAACAACAAAACAGAAGCATAAAAAGTGGTTTAGTTCGCGATATGTGGTGAGGGGCGCTGCAAGCAAAAATACTCTCAACACCATGTCTCCCGATTACCACAGGCTTATTCTACAGTGGGCAAACTGTATATGATAAACTGTGGGCCTGCCTACCGCTGCTGCGCAGTGCGCAGCGCTATATCAGAAAACGAAATGAAGCGAGCAGCGAACGACGAAGTACTCGTACGTTTCATTGTCAGCGGGTATAAAAGAGGGAGACAACGCATACCCGGAACTCAGCTTCAAAGCCATGCTATGACTGGATAGTGCACACAATCGACGGACCGTTATCTTTAAACTCTTGGCACGGATATACAGGTGCCCTCTTGATGTACCGAGTTACGTGTATCCTAGCCCTGTAGTTTTAGTTTACGTCGGACACTGAGGATTGGTGGGGTCGAGCTCTTCCCCCGGTTATTTGAGGAGTCGTCGTCGTCTTGGGCACTGGGTAAGTTTACGGACATTATTACGCTCACGTAGGGTTCTTTTTTTTTTTTAGTATCTGAGCACTGCTTGGGCGTGTATAGGCACCAATGTACGATTTGCAAACAAAGCACAAAGACTGATGAAGCTGGTAGGGAAAACTTGAAAAATAATCTTCAGGGGTCCTAAACTCGTCAAACACAAAGTTGGAGCCCAAAGTTCGTAGAATGTGCCGATCATTGGAAGTTGGTGAAAAAAGCGTCAGGTCATCATCGTGATAGGCCAATCGGTGCGCTCCGTCAACGTCTGCCCCAAGTTTGTGTTTGACGAGTTTAGAGGCTCTTCTTCAAAACTTTTAGTGAATAAACACCACTAGAGGGTTAATTTTTCGTCTGTTATCATTGCGCTCTTTTGTCGATCTGTCTCGGAGACACCGTCGCGTGATAATTTTCCTTCTCCTCCTACTGCCGACGTTTCAGACTCCGTTTCGTTTTCGGTCCACCTTTCGCACCCCCAGATGGCTCTTGTGATGGTGGCGGCGGCCATCTACTCTTGCTCAAGTTCGCCCGATCTTCATGGTGTAAGCCACGGGCAAAGCTCAGTCCGTCGAGCAGCCCGTTGACGTTAACTGAACATCCACGTGCTCGTCTTTTTTTTTTTTAGTGTCTACTTATTTTTGTTTTGTTTAAAGTCATATTTTACAACAACCTCCCCGGGTGAGCTATTGTTGTATCTCAGATGTTACCAAACTTCTAGCGGGTACAAAAACTGAATGGGTCGCTTGAGGTCGCGTCCCCCGGGTAGCTTATGTGTGCAGGACCGCACCCTGCCGCCTCTTCCATTAAATGTCTTTTCTGAATCTGCAAATCCTTTAGAGTTTCTTGGCAGGCGATCTTCCTTCAGGATGACCAAGTCACCCTTATGGAGGCTCCGTGACAATGCCGGTGTGCCGAGGTGGGCTGATCTCACTTTTAATAAGTATTCACGGCGCCACCTTCGCCAAAGTGTATCCACGGTTTTGCTATGGTACTTCCAGCGGCGCGACAGCTCTGTCCCGCTGTTTGACATTTCCGCCGGCAGGTGGTGGGGTGGAAGAGTCGTCCGTTTACGCCCAACAAGAAAATGAGCCGGCGACAGCGTCTCCGGCTAATGAGCGTCATGATAGAAAAACACCAGGGGGCGCAAATTAACCACGTGCCTCCACCTCACAGAGAACTGTTGCAAGTTGCAAGGGGATTTGCGGCCTGGTAAGCCGAGCGGCTAAACCCTGTCTGTCTGACCTTGCAGTAATCGTCGAAGCTCGAGCTTGCTGAGCGCAGCTGCCGGCGCGGTGTTGGTCTCAACCCACATGATCGCTCGGTCGTCGTCGTTTCGAACGGCCTGCCAAGAAGAGTGGACGCCGGCGCCGATCTGCTTCAGCTTCGCTGCATCGTCCTTCGGTTTTATCTGCACCTACTTCATCATCCAGTGCTACAAAAAGGACTATCGCACCATAGTTCACCATAGAGTAATATACACAAGGTAAAGAGCGGACACTGCCATAGGCCCCAGCGGCCCAGATAGACCAGTGACAGGTAGCGCTCCTAGCGGGCGGCATTAAGCATAATCTGATTCCGGTTCCGGTCAAGTTAGTTTCGGTTTCGGTTTGGGCGTTTCTGCTCCGGTTCTCCGGTACCCTTCTCTCTCTCTTTCCTCCCCGCCTCGCTCCTCGCTCGGCTCTCGGAAGCTCCTCGACTCCCGAAGCCGCTGGTTTTTTTTTGTTTTTTTTTTCTAATATTGACGCACTTTTATTTTAATTTTTACGATAGAATCCGTGCAAAATGTGTCAAACAATATTTCAACTTACTTCACAAAACAGAGGTGTATTTCTTGTTCTTTTCCTATTGTAAAACATTGAAGTTACACAATCGCCACATTGACTCCTGGCTGGTGGAGCATTTTGGGGTCAACAACAGTAAGTGGTTCGAAAACATTTTATTGGACCACATTCATGTATACATGATTTACTTCAGAAGCTCTGTATGTTTTATACGAAACAGATACTCACAAAAATAAATTAATATGAAGGAGTTCGGCATATCGTACACTTCGTAATAGATTCTTAGCGGAACCAAGTTAACAAAAACTTTCCACAGAGAACATGCTGAATGATCCATTCACTTTCACGCCGACTCGGGCACGGGAAGTAAGTGCAGAAATAAATAAGACATCGCTATCATTACCAGTCATAAGAGTATAATAAGAGTGCGAAGCACACACCGGATAGTACAAATTCCCAATTTCCGGCTAATATAAAAAACACCAATTTGCATAGCCTCAAACTCACTGCGGGCAAGCTATTACCAAACAATGAGAGCTCTATTCGAAATCTGACAAGATTCAACGTCCCTAAACATTCCCCGAAATTGTCCAGGAAAGAAGTATGGCTTCAGAAAAAAGCGGCTAAAAAACTATAGACAGTGGATACAAAAGTGGATACATTTTCTTTCGAATATTTTTAGCCTCTATACACTATTTTCTATAGAAATTCTGTAGAAAGTGAATAAATATTTTTGTTAGGGAGCCGTGATACACATTTGCTGGAAAAAGGGGAAACAAATGTTTGGAGTGCAAGCAGCACCGCCCAATTAATAAGCACTTTCTGTTTTTGGTTTGGCAACCGCCTCCGTTAATACACTATTAACAGTTAAACCTGTCTAGTTGCTTACCAGCCACTGAAGAGTGCAACCAAACTTTGTCCAAATTCCGGTTAAGTAATCGAACATGCCAACACAAGCGTATTCTGCAAAACATTTTTAAAAACCTTTTGTGGCACTCCTCTGAGCAAAGGCTAAAACCACCCAGACCTCAAAGTGTGCGATACAAGGCGGCATACACTCCTCGAACATGTGCCACACTCTCTATTATAGGAAGAAAGTGATTTTCTAGTTGCTGAATGAAATTAAAGGCAGCCTGTGATGGTACTACTAAGTTCCCGAAGAGTTTTCCTGGCACGTGGTACGCTTTAAGCACAAGAAAGTACTGGTGAGGCCTGGTCAAGTTATCAGACTCATCCCATAGCAGCTGAGAACAGCCACAGCTGTGGGTTGTCTGTTCAAGCACAAGCTTGATCAAATAGCCCCAAACGTAATAAGTGGACGAGTCATCAATTACGTTAGACCTGATGTCTGATGCCAGCTCAGAAATATCCTCTAAGTGGCGGGAAGTTATCAATTGGAAGACATTCCACATTGTCTGAAATTGAACTTTCATGGTGCGAAGATATTGGCAACTCCTTGAGGAGGTCAGCCTTGTCATCCTCTACGTTTCCATTGTTCGACAGTTTGAACAGTTTCTTTATCCCTATGTGTTTTAGTCCTAAGGTGAACTGATGCACATTTGGGTTTGTGTTGCAGCCCAGCATTTGTCGTATATAGCTCCAAAAAGTTTCTCAAGTGGGTCTTGCTGCAGGCGTCGTGTAAGTAAGAACTTAAAGTCATGGCTGTTTGAAAGCTCATCCCAGAGCATGAGGACACTTTTTATAGTAACTTGCCACCCTATGATGGCTTGTGGCTGCCTCCTACTTTGGAACTGCCATGCTGAAATCCATCCGAGTTGCTGGTGAAGGAAATCGAGTATTTCAGATTCTCCCTTCAGAATGGCATGACGCAACTTCTGCCCTGTCTTCTTGAATTGTGAGCTATTTAGACAATCAAAAAGTATGTACATCCTATCACAGAAATAGGCTGTAGCCATGGCTGCCTCAGGAAGCTCCTTGGCATAAACAAGGGATATGATTGCAAGAAAGAGTGAGGCACTCAGTACCTGTGCGGCACGATTTACTTCCATGTTACTGAAAGGTTTTTGAAAAATGTGTCTCTCAGTAAGTTTCGGAGCCAATTGCAAGCTCATCTCATGGGTAGAACGATAAAGTTCAACAATATGGGACCACTCAATGACCTCATTTCCAATGCAAAGTTTGTGTGCTTGGAGATTGCTCTTGGTTGTTTTGGGGAGGTGCGGAACATCAAAGATAAAGTAAACATATTCGTTGTCAACTTCAAAAAATGGCTTATCAACACACACACCAAGTTGGTTGGCCAAGCTTACGTTTGAAGCCCCCTAATCACAGACCACAGCCTTTACTGTGAAGCCAACAGTCTTAAGCTCCCGAATGAGAGAACTGAGGAGACTGCGTTTAACAGAAGACGTTGTTGGAGTGTGCCCAACAGTGTATGCAAGGGGCTAAGCCCACCCTACCTCCTGGAAATTCCAGAGAGCACAACAACCAAGGCTCTATCTGCAATGTTAGAGATTCGTTCAACACCGTCATCTGTAAATCCATGGACAATGTCGTGTGCAGGGTCGTGAGTTAAGTTCTTTTTTAAAACAATCTCATCGAAAATCAAGATGCACACACGATCAAGTGCAGCCAGACAGCCCGGCGGAAACAACAGCGCGAGAAACTCAAACCGATCGGCTCCACAAATTCACGCCGAGCATGCGAGCACGCGGGCGGTCATGCGTCACCTTGATTGATGCAAAGTCGACCGAACATGATGCAGCAGAAAGCACAGACGGACGGCACGCACGGCACGGACGAACGACGCACGGACGAGCAGAGGCCATGCAGAATGATGCAGAGGCGACGGCGTGCAGGCAGGCAGGCCATGGCAGGCGCCATTCATCACGTGGTTTTTGTGACGTATTTGATTAACACTATTTAGTCGTTTTAAGTACTTTAAATAATTCTAAAGCATAACAATTTAAAAAATAAATACTTCTCGGAGAAAGAGCTCTAATTAATATTAACCAAATTACAGAAAAGCGCCACGTAGCGGAGGGCATTAAACGCACTATCTGGGCCGCGAATCGGCTTCTGTGTCCTCTCTTTACGTTTACTATATTACTCTATTTGCAGCCATTTTCTAGCGACATTCTAGCTTTGTTGTATCAGCAATCCCTCGAAGAAGGGCATTTGCCGAATGACTGGAAGCATGCAAAAATTATTCCTGTTCACAAGTCCGGTGACACGTCATGTTTAAATAACTACAGACCTATATCGTTAACGAGCATTCCCTGTAAAATTTTAGAGCATATCATATATAGTCATATTATTAATTTTGTTTTGGAGAATAACATTCTTTTTGAGGGACAACATGGCTTTAGAAAAGGCAAATCGTGCGAAACGCAACTCTTCGAGCTTGTAACTGATCTTTATGAAAACGTTCATTCGCTCCAACAGACCGACATCATATTTCTAGACTTTTCTCGGGCATTTGACTGCGTACCACACCAGCGGTTATTACAAAAACTTGAAACGTTGAATATGGACCCCTCACTTATATTTTGGATTAGACAATTCCTTACGAATAGAACCCAATCTGTTGCAATTTCTGATCAGTTATCATCAAGCACTGATGTTAAGTCTGGCGTGCCCCAGGGCTCCGTGCTGGGACCTCTTCTTTTTCTCATTTATATAAATGATCTCCCTGTTAACATTTCTTCATCGATTCGACTCTTCGCAGACGATTGTGTGCTGTATAAAAAGATAGTACATACAGCCGACACCTGTACACTTCAAAGCGATTTGAACTCTATTGCTTCATGGTGCAACAGGTGGCAGATGCGAATTAACATCGACAAAACAAAATGTATGACTGTGACAACAAAGAAATCATCAATCAGTTGCAACTACGCTATCAATGGTGTCCCTCTGGAAAAGGTAAATAAATATAAATATCTGGGTGTTTTCATTTCTGATACTCTTAGTTGGCACGATCATATTAACTACATAGTTGGGAAAGCCAGTCGTTCCTTGGGATTCATCAGACGGAAGTTGTATTTAGCTCCCCCTGAAACTCGTTTACTAGCTTTTAAGTCCTTTGTCAGATCTCAGCTTGAATACGCCAGCATCATATGGTCTCCCCACCAGGATTACCTAATTGCCCAAATAGAAAAAATTCAAAACAAAGCCGCGCGCTTCATATATAGTGACTATTCACCATACACGAGCGTTTCAGCGCTGAAACAAAGGGCTAATTTACCTTTATTAGACGCCAGGCGCAAAGTCTCCCGTCTGGCGTTCATCCACAATATTTATTACTTTGATATTAACCTTAAGGAACGCTTATTGCCTCCCCCTCATCGCATCTTTCCCAGACATGATCATCCTCACAAAATTCGCTTATCAAATTGTCGCACTAACCAATTTCGCAACTCGCCATTACAGCTCGCCATTACAGAATGGAACTCATTGCCCCACCACGTTGTAAATATAACGGATAAAAATGAATTCAAATCTACATGTGAACGTTTGTTCCACTTTTCCCAGGAATGAGTCATAGGATGGTGTCCTTTTTGTTTTTCATGTGCGAAGATAGTTTAATTTCTTTTCCTGTAGCCTGGTTGGCACGATGCTCCCTGTTTGTGTACGAGTGTTCTTCTTTTGAGTGGGTATATTATGTTATTTTTGTTTGTGTACGAGTGTACTTTTTCTTGAGTGTGTATATTTGCACTGTTTCTTGTCTTTAAGCAAATATGTACGAAATTTATTGTTTTAATATTTTTGTCAAAAACGTGTACTCCCCCTCATACAATGCCCGAAAGGGCGCTTTGAGGTATATTAAATAAAAAAATTAATAAAAAATAAAAAAGTTCTTCAAAGTTTAAACTGCTTCTTCCCAACACTTTTTGCAGTGACCCTTTCACAGTTCTGACCAAGCATTCCCAAAATCCACCCCGCCAAGCCGCCCTTTTCTACGATATATTTCCATCGGGTCTGATGGCTAGTAAAGTAGCACTGCACTTCCTCGTCTTGCACTGCAAGGAACATACTTTAGAGATTCCTTGATGCTCGCCTGAACGTGAGTACGTTGTCCGAGTACACCGCCGTGCAGATCCCTCGTCGGGCCATGAAGCGTCTGAAGGCCAGCAGGAAGGCGGTCGTCGACAGGTCGCTGACGAGCTTGAGGTGATCCCCAAAGGTCACCGCACGGATGAAGAGGGCGATGTAGTACTTGCGAGCCTCCTCCTGATATCGGTACATCAAGGGGCCCGCCAAGTCCGCTCTCACAACATTGAAGGGATCGCCTCTGGTCACTCGGTCGGCTGGAAGTGGTGCTGCGGGCTCAGAGGCGGGGGGACAGCTTCGTTTCCTGCAAGTGACGCGTCGCTTGAGGATTTTGTTTACCATCTGCCGTCCTCTGATGATCCAGCATGGTTCCCTTAGTTAAGCCAGATTGTCCCGGACTCGAGCGTGCAGCCGGCGAGCATGTTCTTTTCGCACGAGCAAGGAGATGAACGGAGGGTCACCTGGTAGCATAATGGGATGTTTGGTACTTTCCCGGTTACTAATGAATTGTAAATGTCCGCCAACTCGTACGAGGCCCTTCTCGTCGATATACGGGTTGAACGACGTTTTATAGACAACTCCCTTGCGAGGGGCATTCGCCGGGTCAAACTTTTCATGTCCTCTCCAAAAGCTGTTTTTTGGACAGTGGCGAACCAATACGCCGGAGCGTTGATCGTTTGTTCGGTAGTAAGTGGTCCATTCCGTTTTCCTGCTTTGTTTCTGCAATTATATGCAACGCGTTGAATCCACGCTGTCCCCTGGACAACCCTGGTGTAAGAGCTGTACTCCTCTACATTCATGATTGCAGTGGGCGCTGATGACTACTGTAATTACCAACACTTTCTTCTTCTCCAGGTAGCACTCTGATATTAATGTAGTTTGATTCTTCATAGTCGGCCAGCATGACTCGGGTCCGTTCAACCACCTAAATCCGTTCCACCAGAGTGCGCTTTCCAGTAAGGCTGACGGCAGGATTCCGCGTGTCAAGAGGTCTGCGGGATTTTCAGTTCCAGAGCAGTGTCCCCAATTCTTCGAATCCGTCAGCTGCTGTACCTGAGTCACCCGGTTTGCTACGAAGGGCTTCCACCGGTTTGCCGATCCCCTTATCAAATAGACGGCCACGGTAGAACGCCTACACGTCCAAAGGCGTGTAGAAGCGTTCTCCAGCCGTAACACCTTGGTCATGTAGTGCAACAGTCGAGCACCGATCAGGGCTCCCATCAGCTCGAGGCGTGGGAGCGAGAGGCGCTTGAGAGGAGCTACCCGTGGATTTGGCCGTGACTAAGTTTAAGCTCACTTTTCCACATCTTTTCTCCGTGGTGATATACGCCACTGCGCCGTAAGCTTTTGGACTTGCTTCGCAGAGATGTGTAACACTTTCTTCGTCTCATCGCTATCGCTCCGAAAGTCTTGAACGAGCATTCTCGCTACGGACACGTGTTGAATTCAGGGCAGCTCCCTGCACCACTGATCCCACTCGACCCTCAGTTCCTCAGGCAGGGGTTCATTCCAATCGACTCCGAGCTCCCACATCTCGCTACGGACACGTGTTGAATTCAGGGCCAGCTCCCTGCACCACTAATCCCACTTGACTCTCAGTTCCTCTGGCAGGGGTTCACTCCAATCGACTCCGAGCTCCCACAGGCTCCGGGAACATAATCTTGACGCTTGTTGTTATGAGAGCCATAAATCCAAATGGATCAAAACTCCTCGCCGTCACCTGGAGTACGAATCTCTTGTTGTCCAGTCTCGACGAGAGAAAATCGATGAGGGAGGTGATTCTGTACTCGAACTTGCCTGTCCGCAGGTTCCAGCCCACTCCTAGGACCTTTGCTACACCCGCGAATCCAAAGTTGGTATAGGTACGTTGGGTCTCACCGTCTTCCAACGTTTCCATCAGTTCTAGGTCGTTAGACATTAACATGTGGAGTCGCATTCCGGCGCCATTCGTGATTTCGGCCGTCTCCTCACAAAGTACTATCGCCTCCTGCTGGCTGCCCACTCTCGTGACGAGGTCGTCCACATAGAGGTGGTCCCGCAGAACATTTGCCGTCGCCCTGTACTGCTCCGGCAAGCTTCTGAGATGATGCTCTAGTGTAGCAGCTAGCAGAAAAGGGCTTGATGTCACGCGGAAAGGCACACGCGTCATTTGATTAAGTCAACACTGCTGGAAGTTCTTCGCAGTCCCTTGGCATTCTTTCGTACCAAAGGAACCGTACTGCGCTTCGATCTCTTTCCGAGAGTGACACCTGCAGTTAGGCCTTCTCGATGTCGGCGATGACAGCGATTTTGTGGGTGCGGAGCCTAATTTGCAGGTCGATCAGCTCTTGGTTCAATTTTGGTCCGCTTTCTAAAACGTCATTTAGAGAGAGTTGACCTCCCATACTCGACGCTGCGTCGAAGGTCACTCTCAGCTTAGTTGTTTGACTTCCGTGACGCACAACCGCCTGGTGGGGCATGTAGTAGACCGGGCCATTCGGCAAGGTTGCCTTTTTTCTCGACTCGTTCGGTGTGGCCTTTTGTGACGTAGTCTCGGACGCAGTGGTCACACTCTATCAAAACCTGTTCGTTCCTTAGGAGATGGGCGGTTTTCGATCTGAGACGCCTCTCAGCTGTTTCCAAGTTGTTCGTAAACTTTTTGGCTGTTGACTTCCATGAAACCGACACCTGGTAGCGACCATCTTTGAATTCGATGGTTTCTTGGTGATTCTGAAGTACGGCGTCTTGGTGGCTGGTTGTAGGTTGGAGTTATTTGATCCCAAGGTGCTCGAGCTCCCAGAACGACCTGAGCTGCGTGGATATTTCGTTGTCGGTTTTCTCCGTCACGATCACCCTCATTACGCTTGTAGGTAAGGTACAGAGCGCCGTCAATCTGGCTGTTCCCGCCTGGCCTTGCAGGGTCCATCCGGAGGTCGTGTCTACTGCCATCAATGTAGGGGTCAGACGCTTAACGGATCCCGTGACGACAGGCCAGCCCAGTAGTAGTCGGCTCCAATTAGGAGGCTAAATCCATCCTCAGTGTTGGAACCTCCCGAAGCGTCGGCGATGTTAATACCTCCTTCCTCATCTGGGCAACTGCAGATTCCGATGGAGCAGTCATGATATCCGCGCAGATGCATGGAACTTCTAGCGCCTGTACGCGGACCTCGCTTCTATCGTACTGGCTCCGCAGCAAGAGCTCGACTTGTCGACACTTTGTGTGCTTCGCGGCTGCGTTGTCGCCAATGGTGAAGATCTGGAGCTCCTCCTCTCCTAGCACATTTACCTGCAACCTCTCGGAGACGCTGCGTTGAATGAACGTGCGCTGACTGCCTCCGTCGAGGAGGAGCCGAACGAGGGTGCGCCGTTGTATGCCCTCTGCCTGCGACTGTGCTGTATGAAAGAGCACCAGTGCTATCTCTCCCCCTCCCCCCCCCCCGCAACATGACGGTCTCCCACTCCACGAGAAGTCTGCAACACCGTTGCTCCGTGGATCTGTTTATTCGCTGGCAATGCTGCTTTCCCCTCTTTTGGGGCAGGTGCGGATGCTCGCCCAGTCAGGGTAACACATGGATGCAAGGTGTCTCCCGGAGCATCGCCCACACATCAGCCATTTCGATGATCTGCAGTCTCGGGATCAGTGACCTCTCTCCGCACAGCGGAAGCATCTGTTCTCTTGTTTCAAAATGTCTAATCTGTCCGATACCGACGCCTGTGCAGCTCACCTGTCTGATTCATGATCGTTAGAGGAGCGAAAAACGCTTCTTTTGTCGTCTTTGTTGGTCATGGTATTCAAAGCTGCTGCTGAAGCGATAGGGCCTGCCTTGTAGCCTCTCTTTCTGTAATGCCCAGGCTCCTCGGTCCGCTGGTGTCTCTGCGCCTCTACCAATCGCATTTTCTCGCGAGATTCGGTCTCTTTTTTAAGGAAGCGCCAAAAAGTCTCTAATTAATCTCCGTCCGCTATGTTTTCGTCTTGTCTCCGATAGTCTCCAAGACAGAGGTCCACGGGCACGGCTTTCTTTAGAGCGGTTAGCAGCAATACTCCGTATGTGCGAACACTGACCCCGAGAGCTGTAAGGCTCTTCACACCCAACAGCGCCTCGTCAACGAGAGAACGGAGTTTGTGGACGCTTTGGGATTTTCGTACCGGTTGTATGCTGAGCAGCCTCGACAGATGATCGTCGAAATTGCTGTCCTTTCGGCCAAACCTTTCCCGAAGAATTTCGAGGGCCTGCTCGTAATTTCCATCTGTCAGGTCAAGCCCTGCCACAGCCACGGCTGTCTTTCCTGTGAGGTAGCTGTTCAGGTACTTGAATTTATCGACTCTCGACAGTGTCAAGTTCGCGTTGATAGTTGAGTCGAATTGACTCCAGAAACCCCTGCGCTCCCCGGCTCCCGTAGTTCACCTTCAAATTTTGATATCTCCAATTTGGGGAGCTTTACTGCTGGGTTGGTCTGTTCGACTGTCACGCTCGTTCTGGCGTCAGTGTTGGTTGGTGAACTTGTTAAGTTTCTGTCACTCAGGCGGGCATGATCTCCGAGCATGACTTTCAGTATAGTCTTTGCTGCGCTGATCCTCTCCTTGTAGCTTTCGCTGCATGTAATCTCATCTTCTAAGGCCTCGTCTTCGATTCCTTGCTCAATTTCGCTATCGAGTTCATTGAGCAAGTCCTCTTTCAGAACGAGAAGGTCAAATTGGGTTTCCAGTTCACCGACCGTCGTTGGATCCGCCATGGCGGCGACTTCGTTGATAAGCTTGGTTGGCGCTGATAGCACCACAGTCCGCTTTCGCTTTGCTCCGTCGGTGAGGGCTGTTTTCGCTGTACCCATCTTCTCTTGCAGTTTCTTCTCAAGGGTCACCAAATTGTTCATGAATTTAATCACAACGTTGCTTTTGTTACTCAATTTCACTTTTAAACGGAGAGGGTTAATTTTGCGTCTGTCATCGTTGCGCTCCTTTGTCGATCAGTCACAGCCACGGCCATCAACCCCGTCCCGTGATCATTTTCCTTCTCCTCCGTCCGCCGACGTTTCAGATTCCGTTTTGTTTCCGGTCTGCCTTTCGCACCCCCAGACGGCTCTTGTGATGGTGGCGGCAGCCATCTACTCTTGCTCAAGTCTAGATGAAAAGGTCCGCCATTTTCTTATGCATTCTGGCTGCCGCAAGCGGCGGTGCATGGAGGCAGACCTTTGGAGTCCCGCGCATGGTTACCAACTAGCTTTGCGTCTTATTCGCTAGATTTGACGGTCTTCCTAAGGACCAATTCACGTACTTACCGGTGGAAAGATATTCGCTTTCCTTTCGAAGCTTTCTTTTTGCATAGAAAGCAGGTGTACTGTACGGCATCGCGTCAACGCAAAACTAAACCAAATAAGTGGCTTCGCGCTAGGGTTTTGATAGGCGCGCCTCGGGAATACGAAACCGCGTAACCACCAGATTTCCGAGATTTCGGCAGAAGGGAATTTAATTCAGCTTAATGAGTATACTGCTTTTTATAAGCGTTAGAATAACTCAGAATTTAGTTTACAACGTTAAATTATCACTCTTTTATTTGCTGGGAGTTTTCAGTCTTCGCGATTACCACTGCGACTGTCGTCTTTTAGCTGGCAACATTGGTTTCTTTCTCTCGTGTTCTGTCACGCTCTTTCACGATCTTTCACTCTGGACTCCAGATGTCGGCACACAGGATTTGCCACTCCTCCTCACCCACCTTTACCGCTTGTGATCAAGTTCGCCCAATCTGGTGTAAATATCACGTGAGGACGCGGGCAAAGCTCAGTCCGTCAGGAGCCTGCTGATGTTACTTAAACATCCTAGTGCTCGTTCTTTTTTCGTTTTTTTTTTCTTGTGGACTTAATTTTGTCTTTTTCAAAGTCACATTTTACAACAAATCGTTTGGCGTCGCGCGATTCAAAATTAAGGTCGGGGAAATGTGTTTGATGAACCTAAATGACTGTTTTACGTCATTAGACACTTGTGAACGCTTTTTATCTTGTACACTTTTCGCTAAAGTTCCAGATACTGTCGTAATATGAAAGAGTTTTCTGTTTGTTTTGTTTATTTTTTTGCATCACACGTTATCGTCCTCGACAGGATGTACCACAGTCTCTCTTTGAGCTCGTTCCAATCACCTTCAAACTGCTTTTTCCTGATAAGGTTATCAGAACGCCAAAGCAATATTCTACAATCTTCTATGTGCACTGGCTTACATCCCCAGGAACAATGAGAAACAAGACTTACCTTGCATTGAGTGCGCCAGACGTCTCGCTATGCATTATTGTGTCTTAATTAATAAATAGTGTTTTATCACCCGAATCCACGAGAAAACTGTCACGAAGAACCGTTACGAAAGACCGTCAGGTCAATTTCCCGCTTATTTTACGGGGAAAATATTGTCACGTGATGTCAATTTTCCCGCTTAATTTACGGGTAAATTATTGTCACGTGACGTTAATTTTCCCGCTAAATTTAGCGGGGAATCTGAAATCAGGTGACCACGACATGTGGCCTCAAGTCACATGACTTCAACTTCTGCGAGGTGGTAGTTTGCGCTCAGCACGCTCTGTTCTCCCTGGTCTTTGTCGGCATGATCAAGTTTGTGCAATGTTTTGGTCTACTTTTAACTGACGACCCGTAACGTTCTTTTTCCAGGATAGGCATCCCACTCATGGATTTCGAAGAGGTTCTCAAGTCCGTCGGAGGCTACGGTTTGTTCAACAAGGTCATCCTAAACGCCCTGTTGGTCATCAGCACATGGCACGCCGCATTCTGTTACATGGGCAATTTGCTCGTGCACGTGACTCCACCAAGTCAGTGGTGTTTTCAAGATAACGTCAATGCTAGTATTGTGGACGTGACATCATTGCCCAGGGAAACTGCCAGATGATGATTCCTTCGCAAGACGGAGGCTACATGAACGCTACAATGTCAGGAGGGGACGCTATGACCTGTCCAACTGGATGGAGGTACGACAACAGGGAATTCCTGACTACGGTTACCATGGAGGTACGCAACAGTTTGTGTAGCACATTTTCCAATCTCTAAGCCGTGACGGGAATGAAAAAAAAGTTAAGTTATTGCTGAAGTTCATTCACTTTTCTTTAAATGTAACTTGCAACCCTTCCGAGGGTTTTGTTTTCGTTTTTTTTTTTTACATAAAGTGCGTGACCGGGAATATGAGCAAGTTTTCAGTTATATGCCAATCCCTCAGACAGTCCCATCTCACGCTGATGCTTCTCACGTCAATAATATGTTGTTAGTGAGGTGTCTAGGAAAGGAGTAATAAATTTAGTGGTGCAGCCTACTAAAGACAGCCCCAGTGAACGAACTCAAATTGATAAATCAAAAACTGATCAAACTTAGCGCTGTGCTTCCCTCAAAATTATGTGCCAAGATTAAAAAGCAATATCCTTGCAAGGCAAGACCTTATCCAAGTTAAAGCGGGATAGATATGGTAACCCTGGAGAAGGGGAAAAAAAGGGATGGACACACAAGAAGCTCCGAATTCAGCGAAAGATTTATTTTAAAAAACACATCCTTAAATAGGTCCCCCACCACGAGGAGACAGCACTGCCTGAAGGTCACACTACCGAGGTCAACCAACCAACACAAAGGAACAAGATGAGCACTTCGACTACACCCCCACCCCTAGCGACCGACGTCAGGACACTCGATCGAAGGCACACAGGGGAAAACTAAAACTATTTTGAATATCCCCTCTCCCTGCTCCCTCCTACGTCGACCGATCTGGAATCACTCGTTCGAAGAACAAAGGTTAACAAAAGTACCCCCACAACAAAATGTAAGTATTAAGAAGATTTCTAATAGGGTCGGTAAGAGCAATATGAATATTGCTAAAACTATCCTTATTCCTTGCAACCATCAACGACTCCTTTACACTAGACGTTTATAAACGTCTCTTTCCTTACACAATCTCAGTGTCTTGCCGAACAACACAACAATCGATTCACTGGGACATATGTTTGGCCAACTCGGAAGCTTCATTGCAATTCTTGACAGCTCTCCTGTCCCCTTGCTCCAAGGTTACCATGTCCCAGATTTTGTCATTCATCACAATAGTGACGTTATGACAATCAATTTTAGGAAACCCAAAGTATGAGCAGATAAACCGTCTGCATCTTACAGGGCAGCGTCATTTTGAATGTTACTGTCAAGACCGTCATGTTGACTAATGTCAACAGGAATCGGAAATCACTTCGCTATATCCGCTTTTTCGTTATAACTAACATCGGTTATAACGAAGTACAAATGGGAATGGGAAATCGTGATCGCCTCGCTGTAGCCACTATTTCGTTATAACCGACTTCGTTATACCCGGTCTCGACAGTACACCTTTGGCCATCTCGTGTAATTTTTATAGAATACCATATCTTTCTCAGTCTCAACTTCATAACCACGCCCAAGCAAGGCTCTTACAAACCATTCCTTCTTTGTCAATTTCTTTGTGTCTATGATTATCGCTCTTCCTCTACAACTCTGTATCTCATCTCGATTTCTTGCGTGAACTGCGTTCAGGTACGTAGCTTACTGAAATTGACAAATACGTATTTACTCGAGTAATAGCCGCAGTGTTTATGAAAATAACCTGAGGGTTCACTTTTCCATGGAGCACGCGCATCGCCAATCACCGCGATCGACAGCATGATTCCAGCGGTTTACATGACAGAGATAACGTCTTCGCGCGAAGATACCATCTCTGAAGGTTGCATTTGTAGGAGAATCGCTATGTTATTTATGCGCAACGCGATGATTGGCTGTATATGTGCTTTGCGGAAAAGTAGACACAAGAGCCTTGTTCATAAATAGTGCGGCTATTACTCGAGTAAATACGGTATCGTACGGCCGTTCCAGATTCAGTGATGGCGCCAAGCTACAGCTCTGTCCTGCTCTTATTTCTTGCAGAACCAGTGGGTTTGTGGTGAAAGCCGGAAGATGTATGCCGTTCACACAGCTTATTGGGTTGGTTCTATGACAGGCAATCTTATCGCAGGATCTTTTTCAGATAGGTATTCATTTTTTTTAACTTGAACAAATATTTGTGTCCGAACAATATGAAAGAATTTTGTGCTATTGTTTTATTATTTTAGTAGCTTTTTTTTCATATCTTAAAAATATGCTTTCTCTAGGAAATTATAAAAACATTGTTAAATGTAAGGATCGAGTATGCTTTTATTTAAAATTTATGCAAAATATAACAATAAAAATAAAACTTTAGATAAAATTCTACCTAAAGATGCGTCGTTGAATTTTTTTCGAATTGGCATTTCATGAACAAATGGATATATATTGATTACAACGTAGTAAGTGCTATTCATAATACAGCCTTGATGCAACTGTCAATTATTATGTATTAAATTTGAAAAGTCAATTTTCCAAAGGTGTGTTCAAAAAAAAATGTAACCTGCTATTATGTGGCGAGGTAACGTTATTAAGCTGAACGTGCCATCAAGACTATTATCTGCAGTGCACTCCAAAATATCTTCTCTGAAGAAAAAGCCAATGTAGTTCTTCTGTTGTTCTTGTTGTTGTTGTTGTTTATTTTTTTTAGGCGTTTGACGACACTTATTACAACAGGCGTCTTTAGCGACGAAACACAATATCTAACATTTTGTTTAGATAAATAATAATATATGTTACAAACGAAACATTTAGATGACCCACAAAGAATTATTAAAATCTTCATGTTCTGTGACGTTTTATGCTAAATAATAAATTAACAAATACGTACTTAAAACGAGTTCCCGTCAAATCTCCAAATTCACATCTATACACGTAGCCATTTGTTAAGTAGCGGTATTTTTGTCAGTAAAACATTATTTTAACCCTAGCGAAACATAGTTTTCTTCAAATACAAGTTGATCATGAAATAAATGGGATTAGTTCGTGCGACACTGGGTCAAACGTTTTGCTACACTTTTGACTTCCTTTAGTCGAAGAACACAGACAATCCATTTTTGAAATCGTTATGGTATCCGGACGTCATATTTCACCAGAATTAAACGAATTACACACGTGAATTAACCAGGGTGTCGAACCGGAACCGAACCGGTGTTTTTTCCGGAACTGAACCCGAACCCGAACCGTTATATTGTTATCGCGATGAACCCGAACCGGAACTGAACCGGAAAAAAATAACGGTTACCGGCTCATGTCAAAACGGTTCGGCCACGCGCTGTTGACAATGAATGTGCTATCAATGCCATTTGTTTTTTAACTGCCGTCAACTGACACACACCTCGCTTACATATTTTTCTTCTCCACTCAGTCTTAGGAATATAAACGCTGCATCCATGAATCTTGACAAACGCTGCATCCATGAATCTCGACATAGGAACCAGTATTGCGCTGGTCACGGCTTGCACGGAAAAAAAATTGGAAGGCTGTGCAAAAAAAAAAAATCGCGTCACGGGATTTCATTTTCCTACAATCTCGTAAATCCTAAATGCTGCTGTGTGCTCATGTCATAACACGTTTCTAGAACGCGCGAGTTCTTGAAGCTTGCTTCCATCGGAATGAGAAAAGAAAAGGCTGTGGAGTTTCATAATGTTTGAGGGAGAGAAAGAAATTTTATTTGCAGTTGAAATGAGCATTCATGAATTATATCTGCTCTTCGCTGCCCCAACCACCGGTCAGAGTATATCGAGCTATGAAGTGTCAAGATTTACATGCCGTATTTTTTCGTACCGGAAACTCGATAAATGCGGGGAAAAAAACAGGGATACAAACCCTAGTCGCTCGCGGAGAAGCGAAGCTGCGCGCACTTTCGAATTTGACAAAGGATCTGCCGAGCTTCTGTTGCTTCTCGTCGCCTGCCCAGCGTAGTCATGGGACTCAAGCGGGCGCGTGCGCTCAAACCAACGCTCAGCAGACGCTGGAGTTAGCGCCCGTGACAGACAGCCCTGTCATCAGACAGTCGTTGTTTGCCGCTTGCATTGGCTACAGGCTTTTATAAACGTTATGCACTACTAGTTTCGACGATGTATCCCGTTTTGTATGTGCTGATTTCAGATGTTTTATTTGTAATTTATTTTGATGTTGCAATTTGTCATTTATAATTTCCAAACCGGTTCGCGAACCGGTTCGGAAATTCGCGAACGGGTTCGCGAACCGGTTCAGCGCCCCGAACTGGTTCAGCGCCCCGAACTGGTTCAGCGCCCCGAACTGGTTCGCGAACCGGTTTGCAAATCAAATTAATTGAACCGGAACTGAACCGGAACAAAATAAATTTACCTGAACCTCAACCGTAACCGAACCCGTATTTTTTTTCGGTTCGACACACTGGGATTAACTGACCCCTTAAACCGTGCCGAATGGGTGAGGAGTTGACGCTTACATGCTATAAGAAGGTTGTTCAGATAGTATCGGTGATCCAACTACTTTGAGTACGACACAAGAAGAGATTTGTTAATCATTATCGATCTAATATTTAGAACCATCTTTATGCAGAGGCACAACGCTGCAGCGTTCTTTCGTTATTTCCGTCGCTTAACAAATGAGACGATTTTGTGAACAAACCACGAAAGCGCTACACAAAACTCTAGCACACTCGCAAAATGCCAACGCAGAACCAGCTTCACCGCAGATGATTGATGCGCGAATGTTCTGTAGTTTTAAATGCTTGAGCATTTATTGCCCTGCAGGTACTTGCACCCGTCTTTTGTTTGGACGGTCGTGGTTTGAACTGGATTGGACTGCACTGGACTGTACTGGTTTCGTCAGGGCGCGGAGCGATTTCGCCGTGCTATTTCACTCCATTCGTTCGCTCGCTACGTCCATCTTTCTCTCTTATAAGAGAAGAAGAGTCTTCTTGCACGCTTCCAACAATCACGCGCCGCGAGAGCGGGACAGGAGGGGATCGAGCGGCCGTGGAGGTGGCACAACGTCGCGACAGCGTAAAACCAAGACGCAGCGACGACGGCGTTTGAGCGAAACCGCCGACACCTGGGGGGAAAGATTGGCTCTTTCGAAAACGGATCGTTATACGCCGCGATCGAGGGAGGCTGTCGTGGTCGCATCCCGAACCGCCGACATCCGGGAGAACAGATGGACTGGCTTTCCGAAGACTGCAGTATACGGAACGTTGCGAAGTTGGAATTGCCATCTTTCGCTGAGTGGGAACCCGTGCGCTAAATGCTAACACATTTCGTCATGAATCAGCGTAGCGACAGCAGCAACTTGGGCATAATTTTTTTTGTTTTTTATTTTAAGTGACACTCGCATAAGTTTTGAAGCAATGCAAAATCAGAAAAAACAATTCGGGGACTATATAGTGACTTTGAAAAACGCAGGGTGTGGTTTATCATTTCTTCTCTTCGCGCTTCGTGATTGGTTCTTCGACACTTTTCTAGGCTCATGCCGCAATCTGACTGGCTGCGCAGAGATGACAACATGCGCGGGACTCGCCGCGCCCCAGTTCTTCGTTAAGCTGTCAGTGACCACAGGTCTCAAGTTCAACTTTACTCAGCGGCATTATGCTTTGTTGTAACGTCACGTGACTCTCTCTTCGCAGAATCGGCAGAAAGAAGATATTCATGATGCTGACGATGATCGGCGCCCTCGGCAATGTCTTGGGGTCTTCTTCACTGGATTTCAGAGCTTCGTAGCTCTACGTTTCTTCACCGGCATGGGTTCGGAGGCCGTTTCCGGCACGGCGTTCATCATCGGTGAGCGTCGTCTTTGAGAACTGCACAATTGTCGTTGGTTTTATTTGAAGGTAACCATACAATAATACGTTCGTGCACTTTTGTAGCGCTTATACCTCGGTCGAAAAATGCCGAATCACTGGGCTATGAGCGGATCCGTAGCGTTTGATAATCCGCAGAAAAGGGCTGTTGTGCATGGTCAGAACACCTCCACAACCCAGTGGACAAAATGAAGAGAAAGGCGAGCACCACGACTAACTGCCACGGGACACAGGGGATTAGACGGACAAAACCTCCGGTGTCTCGGACGGACAAAATTACGGGGCAGCAAACTGATGATCGAGGCAAATTTGTAGAAAACCACACGGGTGATTATGTATGAATGCGAGAGCATTTGTCGTTGCACACAGCCAAATTAAGCGTTGAAACTGAGTTTGCGCGTAGGTCGCGACGTCAATTTTTCCGCTAAATTTAACGGGGAAACTCGCCGCTAAATTTAGAGTCGTCCTTGAGCTTACCCTAGAGGTTGGTCCTTGGGGTCGTTCTAAATGTCGTCTTTGATGTGGTCCTCTAAGACGTCGTCCTCGACATCGTCCTAGACGCCGTCCTTGACGACGTCTAGGACGACCTCTTATGGGACGACGTCACATACGACACCTGGAACAACCTCTAAGACGACTTCTAGGGCGACCTCAAGGACGACCTCTAGTACGACGTCTTGGGAAGACCGCACAGACGACGTCAAAGGCAACCTCTAGGACGACCTCGAGGGTGATCTCAAAGACGACCTTTAGGACGAACTCAAGAACGACCTCTAGGACGACCTCCAAGACCACGTCATCACATTAATGTCTAGCGCAAGCACAAACTGAACACGAGTGCTGCGTCAGTGTTGGGCTGGACCCACTGACGCAGTCCGAGTCCATAGTGCGTCGAAAGAGCCATCAGCGTCGGGCTTGGCCCAATTGCTGCGTCGGCATCATCCGAGTGTGTTGTTACGTGGACGCAGACGACAATGTTCGCAGGCTTTGATTGTCCCAGGCGGTGCTGACAATGCGCGATTGAACTCGTATTCTACTGCGCAGTAATGGAGTACACGGTTTGCGAAAGGAGAACGCTCGTGTCCTTCATCTGGGCCCTGTCTTGGACCCTGATGGCTTCTGCGTTGCCCTGGTACGCCTACCTGCTGCAAAGCTGGAGGGGAGTCATGCTTACCAACACCGCTGTGGACGCGTTGATGGTCGTCGTCATGTGGTAAGGCGGAGCTTTTGTGGCGTATTCACCCGCTTTTTGCGCGAGTTGATAGCACACATTGGACACGCGGGAAGTCGGGCAACAGCAGACAACAGGTACGTCGTGTATTTTTGTTCTAAAGCACAATATGATTGCATTTTATCTTCAATGACAACTTAAGAAACGCACAGCGTGGCGCATCCCGAAAGTTTTATTATTGCTACGCAGCTAATAAGATCGAAGCCTTATTTATTAAGAACACTGAAACACAAATCACGTGGCAAGAAGCGGGCCCATATTATAGACCGACACGCTGTTTACGAACAAGCTCGCGTTTGCCCACACAAGGTGTGGGCACTGCACGTGCGCAGAAACCAAATTCGCGTAAAGCGTCTGCACATGCGCATGCGCAGTGCCGTCGACAGCGTCACCGCAACTGCGTGACGTCAGGGCCGCGTGTTGGTCTATACCATGCCCTGCGTTTATTGAGCTGTCGGTGGCTAGAAAGGTTGCCCTTTTACTCTTATAGATTCAGATGACGCGGTATAATTTGATTCGAACTTTCTGCGAACCAGATGCGACCACACCCCCAATTATTGGTGAAAGACTAATTGTAGAAATGTCCACGCCTTCTTCGTAGGACGCACACAATTTCTACAGGTTTACTGTCACGCCAGAAGGCGCAAACAGACTGTGTTTTCTGCCATTTAATAAAGTATTAAAAATGTTACACGAAAAAAAGTAAATTTGGGTGGCCGGGGGTGGGGGGGGGGGCGGTTCCACAGCCGTTTAAGCAGATCATATATGTCGTGGTCTCCTGCCTCCTTCTCAGTTGGGTTCCGGAGTCATCAAGTTGGCTCTTGTCTGTGGGACGCAAGGACCAAGCGCTCGTCCACTTTGAAAAGATTGCTCGCTTCAACGGTCATACGGTCTCTCAGGAAGACCTCACCAAGCGGCTTCAGGTAAGCACATAGCTGGATGAAATATAAAACTGGACGAGGCGAAATTAAGTTAAGGAGAAAGTATAAACAGGCAGAACAAGAGGGACCCTGCTTACATCTCTTCCAACTACCGCTTGAGCTACATCGTGCACTGAACATTTCGATGGTGATGCCTCCACTGAATTATTACGTTGTTGCACAACAACCCCTGTGAATAAACGAGGAGACCGTCACGGCTTTGTGACGCTAACCCAGGAAGGTAAAGTTTAGGGTAAAAAGTAGAAAAACATGTTGCAAAAATGTCGGCGTTCCAGACAACATATTTGCTGGACGCACACTGCCATGTTCAAAGAATTTCGTTCTTAATTTATTTTCATCACAAATAACAATTCAAAGTGATTGGCTGGTGGAGCAATATGAATCCTCTTGAGGGTCATGTGTCACTGATTTCCTAACCTGTCACCAACTCTAGTCAGCAGACCGATTCCAGCTGCTAAGCAGCCTAGGTAACTTCAATATATACATAAATGACGGTGTCCCCATTCACTGCGCCCAAAAGCAGAGTGAAAGAAGAGAGCGATGTCTGAACAAGACCAGAAAGAACGGCAAAATTCTCCTTGTGCTTCAGGCATCTCCCGGCTGGAGCACTGTCTGTTTGAGGCCTTCAAGCAGGCGTGTGTGCGAACAAGGACGACTCCTCGATTGGCTCTCATCGGCCCCTAGAGTTCCTGTATAGGCTCCCTACGGGAGCCAGAGTTGCGCGTTTGTTTTCCACGTGCCGCCGCGCCGCTATTCGCCGAGATCCGATCACGTGAGGAGCCGGATCAAGTGCCCTGCCGGAAAGTAGACGTTGCACGCTCCCAGGCGTATACGTTCCCCTGCATTTGATCGCGCCGCGCGCCTCGAACGCGCGGCGCCGCTATTCGCCGAATTCAGTCACGTGAGGAGCAGGATCAACATGCCGTGCAGGAAAGACGGCGCTACGGGGATGAACGCGCAACTCTGCCTCCCGTAGGTCTATCGGCCCCTTCCATGCTGCGCCATCTCACGGCATTTGTCAGAAATGCGAGCGAACTTTCGGCACACTTGATAGGGCCGGCGCCGTTTAGACACCTCTATATTCTTCCACCGTGCTCAAAAGCGTTTTGAAGTAGTTTAAAACGAAATGCAAATCTAATCTAAGCTGTTAGAAAAAAATCCTCTTGTTACTTTAGATTGAGACTGGAATCAAAACGTTTTGTTAAAAAACTGAACTTATTTAGGGCCTTTACTACCAGCTTTGGTACATTTATCGACCGGCAGTGATTATATGAAGCTTACGCATGTCTAATTTTAATGACTTCACAATTTAGTATTTACACGTTCTTACTTTACACGCATGTGAGCTCATGGATGTTTTATTCAATCGCAGGTCTCTCTCAGTGACGTCAACTTACAATCATCATCAGACAAGGCCGTCCCGTCGTTTTGGGAAAGTAGCTTAGCCGTGTTGAAATCTCCTCGCATTCGAAGAAGAACGCTCCTCATATACGTTGGCATGTGGGTGTTTTGTTTGATTTTAACTCCGTGTTCAGTGGGTGTTTTAAACAAATACACAAATCACATTCTTTTCCTTTTTTTTTTTCTGCGTGTGTTGACGAATTGCGGAACACGGGAAATAAGAGTCCGCCAAAGTTAATAGTGCCAGAAAATGCAACAAAGACAAATTTATGCTTGTTGCCATATATTAAATCTTGATGCTATTTTTTAGAAATTTTAAATCGCCAATGGCTGTTGGAATAACTAGTTATGCCACTCGTCTTCATGCACATCCGCTAAGTGTCCTATTCTTATTGCGCATTTTCGGAAATTCCTTTCTAACGTATTATTCAGATGACATTAAAGCTTTTGTTACTTTCTAACGAATGTTTAGCTCCTTTTACGCCGTCCATGAGCCTCAAAAGCTTTTTGCTCAAATCATTTTTAATCAAATATCTTTAAATCACAACACGTAATAAAGTAGAAGGTTGGGCTAGTTGGTATTGGTTGTACATAGTGAAAAGATACAGGAGCGCAAAAGGACATAAAGAGAAGACACACCGGATAGAACAGAGCGCTGTTCTATCCGGTGTGTCTCTTCCCTTTATGTCCTTGTAGCCGTGGCTCTGATTAAAGAATAGTGGGTAGACATGCAAAGCAAGCTGCCTCCAGGTCTACCCACTATCCTTCAATCAGAGCCAATCAGAGCTCGGCGTTCTAAAGTCACCACAACCCCCTGCAAAAGAAGCAGACCAACTTGCGCTCCGCATAAGAGTAGAGATAATAACACCGTGTTTTTTCCTTAGGTGACTGTGAGCATACAATGGAGCATTTCAAGGTAGGCCGCCTTAGCGCAAAGAAGACCCCAGTCGGTGATAGACCTCTGCAGTCTGTGCACGTAGCGGTGCTCACTTCTACATGAGACGATGTTTCTATATCCAATCAGGTTCATGGTTTGCCTCTGTTACAACGCCAATGCCCTGGAGCTGGGCAGACTTAACGAGAACATCTACGCTTCGTATTCGCTGGCCCTTGCCTTTGAGTTCCCCGTTAATCTCATCTGCATCGTGGCCTTGGACACCATCGGGCGTCGGTGGCCAAACTCGCTCTTCTTGCTCATGGGAGCCGTGGTTGCTCTCATCATGGGTCTTCTCCGCACGGGTAAGCAGCCAGACAACTAATCGTATACTGATCCGTTGTCCAATTAACTAAATTATGTTCATTAACACTTTATTATTGAAAAGAAACATAGGGCTATAATTAGAAACTGACTGAGCGTCATCAGAAACCGCTAATGCAGTCGATATTAAAAAGACCTGGAGCACGTGGAGAAGCACGGTCGAGCGCTAAAGTTACGACCACTCGCGCGGCAGGAGCAAGGCTATACCGATGCATTTTTTTCGTTTCTCATCATCCGCGTTTTCTAACCCCAGCCTTGTGCCTGTTGTATACGAACGGTAACTTTAGTGCACTACTGCGCTTCCCACCGGGGCCTATGTGCTGTGAAGTAGCTGAGGTCATAGAACGAAGCGCGCAGGCTCTAGTTTTCAGAACGTGTTGACCACAACCCGCTACGAGATCCCGAATTCCCGAATTCTGCAGACAACGCTAGCGGCGCGCATGCACAGTACGGCGTCTTTATAGCAGAGAGAGGTAAAGGGGCAAAAACGGCCTGACGAATAACCTCCATTTTAAATGTGCTCGAATGTATTGCCCCGGTGCGTGGAGCCGTCTTTGGTTTGGACGGTCGTGGTTTGGATTGGACGGTCGTGGTTTGGACTGTACTGCTTTTGTGAGGTCGCGGCGCAGTTCCCGCCGTGCTCTTTGGCTGCGTTCGTCGGCTCTTTGCGTCCACTTTCCTTCTTACGTGAGAGGGAAAGAGTCCTCTCGAACGCTTCCAATGGCGCGCCGCTGTTGACGCGCATTCCTCTTACGATGGCACCGGGACGTAGGCACATGGTTTCGTTTGCTCCAGTATGCACAACGTACGCGACAACGTGAAACCGGGGCAGAGCAAAGACGCCGTTCGCGCGAAATCACCGACACCCGGAAGGAAAGATTGCCTCTTTCGAAGCTCTCCGAAGATAACAGTATGCAGTTCTGCTACTGTTGTCTTTGGAGAGCTTCGAAGAGCCCATCTTTGCGAGGTTGGAATTCCCATCCTTCGCTGGGTCGGAGCCCCTGCTCCAAATGCTAACAGATTTCGTCGAGAATCAGCATAGCAACAGCAGCGACTTTGGCATTTCTTTTTATGCTTTTGCTGTTTGTTTTTTATCCTCGTTTCTGTGAAAAGAACTGACGCAACAAGCTCGACGTATCCCAGGACTCCGTATGGCACTCAATTTAATCGGCGACGAAACGAAATTGTAATTAACGGACTTTGCATCCCTTAAGAGCAATCAAGATTGTAACTGTTGTCGTGCAGAATTCGGGTCGCATCATCAGCATTATCTTAACTTTCTCACTTTGTCGAAACACAGCATTTTTTGTGAGCTGAATAAACCCTTCAAAAAGTCATTCAAATGGTATGGGCAACCTAACTTTAGAGGCGAGACTTTGAGCGTCCACTAACTACGAATATCAAAGTGCCTAATGGAACCATAGGTGTATTTCTGCTTCCAACTTTCTAATCTGCATTTTGTGCGGCACGACACAAATGTGTAATATTCCTGCGCTCTACACTCTCCTGGTATTCAAACAAACCACGGAGGCAAGTGAAGCTTGGAAGAAGAGAATATATGCTTCTTGGAAGTCTGAAAGTCGTAGCCGAAGTGTCGCTAAGCTCTCTTATCGAAACTCTGGCTTCAACTTGGAAACTGACGGGAGGTTCTTTTGGAACTCCCGTGAAGCGTGAAGCATCGGAGCGTATAGAACATTGACATGCTAACTAAAGTGTAATACATTAAACAATTCGCGTTTTTTTTTAATTTAATTTCTCCTAGGTTCGCTATGGGGCATCATGGTCATGTCCGCCCTGTGTTCCATGTCGTTCGCCGGAGGTCTGAACATCACTTACCAGCTCGCATCCGAGATCTTCCCTACTGTGATCAGGGGAAGAGTCGTGCTGATCCTGTCCCTCGTATGTGATCTGGGCTCTTTGGCCGGCACCCACGTCGCATCCCTGGTGAGCCATCCTGTGGTCGCGGACAACCCCGAAAACATATGGCGCGGCTTATTATACAAACGCTTCTGTGATTCGTTCTTCGACGTTGTTATCGGCTAATGCCGCGAACTCACTGACTGCAGAGCGATAACGAGATGCTCAAAATTGGCTGTGACCCGCGTTTCTTAAGTTGTCAGTAACTATGAAGTTCCCTATCTAGTAAATTTTATATTCTTCTTTGCCGCAATGACATGCATTTGCTTAGCCATAGCCTCCTCTATACTCACAAAACCTGGCAGTTCGACGACGGAGCCATAGAGTGCCCGGTCGCAGATTTGGAGCGCGAGGATCTAGTAGCACGGAGCATCAAAGAG
Organism: Ixodes ricinus; assembly: GCA_037355805.1. Lineage (NCBI taxonomy): Eukaryota > Metazoa > Arthropoda > Arachnida > Ixodida > Ixodidae > Ixodes > Ixodes ricinus. The sequence goes on from JAZHYW010000312.1 coordinate 49,865, forward strand.
CCATTTCTCGGGGAACCTGGACGTCAGCGCACAGCTTTTGCAGCGGCGAGGACCCGAAACACACTTGTTCGCTCGGGAGAAGTGTGTTTCGGCGTCTCGCCGCAGCGGGGCGCCAGTCACGTGGCTCTCCTCTCATCCGTTGTCTGTCGCTCCACCTTCTCCATTTCGGCGTCCGCTTCTCGTGGCAATGTGCCAGGCTTTGTCAGTATACTGGAGGCTACCGCGTTGCATGTATTTTCTTGCTTGTTTCCTCTTCTGCCGGTTTGCACTCCAGCAACTGGAGGATGCCGCGGTTTCACAGGGTGTTCACTGGCAGCAGTAGCTGTGTAAGCGACTGCTGAGCGCGTGCTGACGACGAGCTTCCACAGTTCTTTTGCAACGTGCAGTCCGCACCATCAAGATTACCGGTCATAGCAGCCTACTAATGTGAGCTCGTTCTGAGCATGCGCTCTAAACATCGCCCTCAAATATGGCATCCAGTGAATACCCCCTACATTCCCAACGACAAAAACGTGTGCCGATCGATCTTTAGGACTATTCACAATGCCCGAGTTTCGCTGGAGCGACAAACAGAAACAACCAACACCGACAAGCCTCAAGCACGTGCAGCGCGCACGCGAGGGTACCTTTGGCTGGCCTGCAGACACTCGTTGCTCGTGAAGTAAGCACGAGCGATTGCAAGCCCGCCAAAGATACCTTCACGTGCATGCTGCACTTGCACGAGGCTTGTTGGTGTCGGTTGTTTCTGTTTGTCGCTCCAGTGGGGCTCGGCCTTTGCTGCTCGCGCGGGAGTAGGTAGCCCTTCCATTTCTGTGATTGATAACGGACACAGCCCTGCATTCCCACTCCCGGCGCCAACTTTCCCCAACCGTCAGGTGAAGCCTTTATGAGACAGCGTCCGGCAGTTGCGTCTCGTCCCCGTCGACAGTCGCTTTCTTGGCGACGCTGGCATAGGCGCTATTAATCGGCGATGTCGCTTGTCTTCTTGAATACATACAAATATATTGACGCTGATGTGAACATCTTATAATCCACATAACTGGTTCTTTGCCCGATGCAGTATTGTCCCCAAACAACGCTGACGCCTTTTGTTCAGTTTCTCCCTGAATAAAGTTTTGCTATACCGTGATGTAAAAGGCTTTCAGGCAATATAGATCCAGTTACCGTTGGTGCTCTTATCTGGTGGTAGATGTAGAATTTTCTTGTCACTCTTTATGCGTTGATGTTGCTTAGGATTACGCCAGTCAGCAATCTTAAACACACTTTCTCTCCGCCGCCGTGTATTCCGCCTCTCTCTTCTTCATCGAATATTTTCTCGCAACAGCCATCTCAGAGAATTTACGCCATCGCCTCCTCAGCGTATTTTCCCCCGTCTTGACCATTTTTTTTAATTTCGGAGAATTTATTTTTCCGCAGTGTCTTATCAAATGTCTTCATTACCACTGGCAGTAAATGACTGGAATACACTGCCTAGCACATGGTGTCTATAAATAACACTAATATATTTACAGCAGCTACTACCCTTTTTCCCTCTAACCCCTGAAATTAGGTTACAGTGGTATAGTGTTGCGTTATTGTTCCGTTCATTTTTTTTATATTTATATATTTATATGCATACCCACTTCTTTGTGTAATGCCCATGGTGATTCCTCAAACATAATAAATGATGATAAATGATGACGATGAAACAACGATAACGCCTTGTTCTAGTCAATTATACTCACATGAAATGAATCTTTTTATGAAGTGCACGAGTAACCGGATTACGAGTCCATGTAAATCATTACAGCCAGACTGTTTCCGAATGGTGTCCCTCCTGGACCCTCCATGCGGAGTTGAAACGCATCCACTATTAGACCAGCTCGCCTTCAAACCCTCTATAGATAAAAAGAAGTATGTCTCTCATATCTTCAAGAGCATATGTGATTTGCATCGCAACGCTGATTATGTAGCAGTTTTTTTTTTTCTTGCTCGTTTATGGATTTGATTTGGTTCTGTCCTTATGATGATGCCAAGAAAGAGACCTCCTCTGTCCTCATTTTCGTAACAGGTGGAATACGACAAGTTTCTCCCGGTCCTCGTGATCGGGCCTCTGTCGTTCGTGGCGGCAGTGTGTGTGTTCTTGCTGCCGGACTCCATAAGGCAGCCTCTACCGCAGACCATCGAGGACGGAGAAAACTTTGCCTCACACCAAGGCATCTGCTTCTGCCCCGCATTCCCGGAAGGAAGCCTCCCTGGGCACCGCGGGTAGGAGCACGGAAAAAACGACCCACTGAGAGCATAAAGAAATGCAGGGGCGTGGCTTATGATGTTCCCGCTTCGAACTTGGTGATACGATTAGCTCTTATTGGTTAATGGCAGAGTCACTGTAGGCTGCGGAACGATGATAAGATGCTTTTTACTTGCCACGACTTGCGTTTGTTAAGCTATCGGTGAACATAAATAACTACACTTTAATTGTAACGTTGTAGGATACGCTCTTTATTGTCCACTGTGTGGGCCGCCACCTTTTGCCTACTAAATTCTTCATGGTGTAATCAGTCTGCGCCACGGGTTGTAAACAATAGGCCTTTTTGTTTTCTTTAAATGCGTCAGGGCTGTACAAACGATCGCGAAGCTGGAACGCCTTGCAAGTTAGAATAGCGCCTGATCATATAGAGCTCGACGGTCAAAAGTGTGCACACGTTTATTCGGTGTTGTTTTTCGCAGCGTATATGGCTATGATCGTGTGTTCGCACTGCAAAGATTATACACACACAGTACTGATGTAAAACTGAAGATAACGAGCACTAATACTTGGCTCTTGAAGTTGATCGACCTATGGGCTTGAGGAATTAAAAAGAGATAGACAAATTATATACATCCGAATCCTGCTTCTCCATAAAAACGCAATCTACAATTTAAGATAGATGTGCCTATATTTGTTTTTGTACCGTTAGAAGCCCAGAGGCGGAGGATTAAATGAATAGAACACTATACAGCGGTTGCACGACGCTCGCCAATGTCTCACCATGCAGTAAAACGCACGCCCTTGACCGGCGTTCCCAGCAGCGGGGCCTAGAAAATGTCACAAATATATGATACTACTCTTTAAAAACATTTCACTGTGCCTACATTTCCGCAAAATATCTCAAAGAGCCACAGCGATATGCGGACGCAGCGTAGCGAATTACGTGGCCGAAAAAAACCTCCTATTTGAAGACTTAAGTCTCCCTGTGCTTGCCGTTCCACGGGCACATGTCTCGCTTAGTGTCACCATCGCATTGCAGACTTTATATTTAACACGACGCTATAGTCGTTGTTTTTGTTGCTATTTTCTTGTATAGCCTCTTTTTTTTTGCGACTTGCCAACTTTTTAGTGTTTTAATCTGACTGCCTTTTCTAACGTAAACACAAAAAAATAGAATGACGAGTTTTACAGGACAGTTCGTCAAAATACTGGCAACATAGGTACTTCTAGTTAAACTTGCATATTCATGTATTAGTGATACTATGATGCTTTCGTTGCTCTGCTCCAGAGATTATTTAATTAACTACATTCGCGACCATTTGACTAGCCAAGCTTTAGCGTCCTCTTTTCTACGCAGCACATATGAAGGCAAGTAATCGCCATTTACTACGAAATTAGGACGTCAAGTTTCAACCTGCGCTGGGGTTGTCAGTCTGACGTTGACAGAAAACTCAAGACTCTCAGCGCTGGTCTCAATTTTGGGTCCAAACGGAACTTGTACCTCGTTATTCCAGGATTTCCTCTCCTAATTCAAGATGCGTGCTTGACTTTTTGAAGGCTGCGAAGAAAAAAAGCGCGCAAGCTTTATTTTTGTAATTGAATAAAAGAAAACACTACCAAACAACCTGGTAGACAGTTTATAAGTATTTTCCTCCATCGTCAACCGTTAAAAGTGCTTTGTTATTGGTCACCTGCCTATGTGTGATATATATTCACTGACTCTTTTTACAGGACGGCCTCGATCACGACGCCGACAGCATCCGACTCGCCGGTCGTAGTAAACCCTCCAGCGACGTTTAAGTTAAGCACAATTGCATGAAAGTCATTGGATACGTTTCGTCTAGGTTTTGTAATGATCCTTGCATTCTTTATGCAAGGATCATGCAAGGATCATGCAAGAGCCCCTTCCCCCTGTTCTCTTTCCCTACCCTAAATATACAGATTTCGGGTTAATAAATGTTCGTTGGCTATTTGGAAGTTGTTGCTTGTCGTTGTTGTCCATACCTTTCTCCCTTCCTCATAATCAGTAATATTTATTCATCAGCTATCAAATCTTTACGGGTGGGGTTCGGGCCAGCTGTCTTCTTGTAGCCACCGAATCCCATACGCATATGAAGGACAAACGAAGCAGCGAAGAGAAAAATACCTGAACCGTTGATCGTTCAATGGAAACAAAGCTGCTTCAGTTCTCACTGCTGGCAGACGGTAAACCTGCTAAAGGTTTATCGTTGCTCCAAAATGATCCTGTCAATTTTTTTTAAGATCTCGAGCTTATATTTTTTTTGCAAAGCACAGGTAAACCTTAAAATGTGGATTAGTGAAGTTGATTAAACATGTGCACTCTAAAAAATCTGGTTCGTCTCCTTCCCTCAAGGTACTTAGGATGGACACAATGATACGCTCCGACGGTGGAAGGAATACATTTAGGTGATGACTCTTTGTCCCACGCGGCGACCACTATATGTTCGGCGCGCGACCGCGCTTCACGCGCACGGGGAGAGATGGCGCCCAAGTCTAGAGGCGCTTGTGAGGGCTTGTATAGAGGGCTTGTGAAGGAAATTATACATTATTTACTTGGTCCCTCTGTACTGTGTAGTGAAACGACGGATTTATGTTGGCGCACTGGCACTGATTGCCTTTTCCCTCGTGCGGTTCCTGTTTTTTGAAACGAGAACATTCCAAGGGTGACTTAACGTGACAAAAATACTCGTAGAAATATAAAACTTCCTGGCATAATCTACTGGGCCTTCAATAAATTTAGAGTGATTTAGAGTAAACAGTTGGGTCGTGCTTGCATGTTTTGTCAAACAGCATGTTTGGTAACAGTTCCGTAAATTGTTTACACACATTGCGTGGCTTTATAGAAAATCGGGTGATATCTTTCCACCCTGCTCCTGCCTTCTTATTGAAAAAAAATTAATTCTAATAATGTTACATAGTGGGGCCAATATAATTCTTTACATGCGCATAAAGGTTATAGCATTACAAATGGTTTATACGTACAATGTCGACTTGTACTGTGGAACATACAAACCTTGTGAGCAGAAAAAAATTATATTTTTGATGAGATAGTGATCTGAAATGATGACACAGTATGATGACATACTGACTGACATGATGACACCAGTGACTGAAAGTCAAACAATAGTAGCCAGTTATAGGACATAAATCACTTTTCATCTGTAAAACAATACCTGACAAATATTTTTGCTTTAAAATGCACACAAAAGCTGAATTCTCTGCATACTACCAAAGAACGCCATCTCCTACATCCTGTGTTTCTCGCCCATAGCTCTTAAAACTATGACGAGCGCTGCTTTGCTGATTTCTTCTTTTTCTTGAGCTTGTTTGTTCTGTACTCATGGTAATATGTTTACAGTGTTGTCGCATTCGCATGCTGAAGTAGTGGTGGAGCAACTGGGCAATTGTTTCTTCTTTGATGTTCAGCGCATGGAAACGTTATTGTGCATGTGTCAAGAACACTGTCGATTGCGTCCCCAGTAGACAGTCTGGTGGCTTTTATTTTCCACGAAGAACTGTTCCGCTTTCTTCAGTAGCTGGAAAAGGTTCTTGTTGGGGTGTATAAGGCCTCATCTGTTCTTCACGTTTGTCAGTGCTGCTTCAGCAGAAGTGTTATTGTCGATGCTGAAAGCGGATCGGCATGCAGGGCAGCGTGCAGCTTTTTTTTCATTTTCACACTCAAAAACCCGAAGTTACATATGAGTATGCAGTCCACAGCTTTGGTTTCTTCAGCCTTTTCTGTCCAGACATCTTCGCATTCCCAGTCTTTGACAGAAATGAGACTCGTGTAAGCTTAGTCTTCACTGGTCAACGAGATGAGGAGACTAGGTAGTAATCTGTGCGATCGGCCCTTGGATTGCACGATCGCCACTGGCTCCAGGCGAGCGTCATTCGATGGAGCTTTCAACGGTGACACTCGCTCTGCACAGTTCCGCGCCTCGAATTGCAGTCCGGGAACGAAGCACGTCTTTCCCATCCTTATAGCATTATCTCAGTTTGCGAGCTAGGCTTATACTACGCGCAATCGATGGTGGCATCTCTGATCGACACAGCACCAAAGCAAAACATGAGCGCCAGCCACTGGCCGCACACCACCACCACAACGCGAAAAGGCGCGAGCAAGCTACGCCCCGAAACCGTGGCCGCCGAGGAGAGACCTCATACCCACGGTGCTTAGGGTGCCTTCATACACACCGCGCTTTTGCTTGAGTGGTGACATCTCAGCCATACTTACGCCCAATCGTTTCTCTTTATGCATTTTGAAGTGCGCGCAATCCGGTGTCACGCAGCTCGAGCGCATAGCTTTGGCTACGCAGACGCCATTTTAGCGCCCAAGTCACGCACCGAGTGCGCGAGAGCGTCACGCGCTGGCAGATTCAGTGCAACAATGGATGTCTTCACCCTGAGACAGACAGACATCTAACGGTGCTTAAACTCCTTGATAAAGGCGTTTTTTTACAAGTACCGCCAACCATTGTTGTCGAAACGCTGAGACACGTGCCACGAGCGCGTGCTCCGCCGCCATTCGCTTCCAAGGGCCGCTCATTTCAGTGGTGCGCCGCCATTTGCTTCCAAGGGCTGCTCGAGACACGGGCCATGTGCGCCCCAACCATAATACCAATGGCAGCTGTGCTAACGCTCCTGTTTGCGATGCAAATGTCGCGTCTTTGCGCGTGTTACGTATTTCGTTCTTATTGCAAATAAAATGCCAATTCATCATTACTCTTTTAGTGGAAAATATGATACGCATGCTTTAAAACTTAACGCACAATAAGAAAACAAAAAGTGCAAGTTTTGATATTTTCAAAGACATACCTCTATGCATTCCAAGTTTCTAGACTTGTAATGCATCCAAGACGCGTTCTTATTTTTTTTATTAAAAGATGAAGGACTCGTCTAGTTCCCTGTATACGTGTTTTTCTGAATTAACACACTCACATTTTTTAATATTTATTCAAAAAGAGCCTTTTTTATGCAATTTTGAAGTCTCGTAACTCAGTGTCACATCATAACGCAGCAACGACATTTAAGGGCATGCTTCTGGTAACTATAGGAACTCCGCATACAAAATATTAGAAGTGCAACGCCACCCGTTTTTTTGTAAACACAACTTGATTGTGATAAAATTTTAAAGAATTCCCTTAACGCGTTCTTGGTTTTCTCAGACAGCGTACTGGCATCTGATCTAATTTTGTTTTAATTGTATGCTAGAGGAACTGAGCTGGTTCACCTGAAGCGTGATTTTTTGTTATTCATATTCAGATTTGTTTAAAATAATTTTAAATCATGGGACTATTTTGAAGCTCGACTCTGTACGCAAGAAACCGGTTTCAAAGAAGAGGACAGCTATTTAAATAACGATTCTTTAATTAGAGCTTTTATCGTTCTAATTAAAATCACTGCCTATGATTGTAATTATTTTAAAGCATACTAATTGTCCTAAATAATAAAAATAACCTATGTTGTAGCAGACGACGCGCACTTGCGCCATCTTTTGAAAGGTGGCTGAAATTCGAGGTTGAGAAGTTCAGGCAAAGTGGCGCTGATTCTGTCCCTGACGCAGAGGATTCTTTTATCAAATATTTCCTCGCGCTACTTCCTCGTTCTTGCAGTGAGTCAGTTAATCTTGCAAGAAGAAAAAAAGAAAGAAAACGAGAAGCGCGTCACAAGGGTCGCGAGCAAGTTCTCGAAAACACCTAGTGCCCATAAATAAGCTATTCAATGCTGCCCGCCATGTTCCGACACCACGAAAGGTGCAAATATTGAACTCCATCTGATGATGACGACGAAGGGGAATTTCTTTCCCTTCACTCCAAGATTTTTAACAAACAATTTTTTTTAAGGTTCCAGCTTTTCAACCGCGCTGGTTCTGTTTTGTTCGCCATCGTGGAGAGATTTGAGATTTTTAGTTATCATGTTACTCTACTCATAGACAACTTACAGAGAGCGTTATGTGCGAACCGCAGTGACTGGTACGGAAACAAACAGCCAGTCATCGTGACTCAAATCTGAGGCTCAGGAAAAGGGTCTAATAAACCCCTTTCCCATGAAGTGCTCTATCAAAAGCGTTGCACATGTGCGAAACCCTCACTAAATCGTCTTTCTTTGGATTAATTTTTATTACATTTATTCAAATAAGAACAGTGTAAAACGATCAACTTTCATGGTGTTGGTTTAACAATGCAACGACTCCAAGCTTCCACTTTGCGCTTTACACCAACCACGACCCTTGTCCTTTGCAACTAGTTATAAGCAGCCAGGTCCGACTTGCTAGAAACAGCGTCTCAGCTGAGACTGTGGGAAAGAAAGCAATGCCAAAGCCAGCGCTCGAGCTGAGCGGGAGGCTCATTCACACTGGAAGCGGATCCGCGTTCGCAAAGCGGTTGCAAACGCGCTGTGCTTCATATGTCACATGCAAATCTACTCTTTGAACTGGATTCCATGCCTCATTCGAACCACGAATGTCCCGTAAACTTTCAACTTTGCACGTGTTCTCGCGCAAACGAAACCATAAATGAAGCCACGCGCCCGCGCCAGTAACGGAGTATACATCTTTCCATAAAAGCGTACGAGGGCGCGTTCATTGCTGTGTTTGTGCCATTTGCTTCCAAGGGCCGCTCGAGACACAGGTCTCGTGCATGGCGCATTTGACGCTATTTGCAAGACAAACCCAAACACATCGAGGGGCTTCATGCCTCTGGCCACCGCGCAAGACACGTGCCACGGGAGGGTGCTCCGCCACCATTCGTTTCCAAGGAAGGGCCGCGCATTTCAGTGCTGCGCATCCATTTCCTTCCAAGGGTCTCTCGAGACACGGGCCTCGCACTCTGTTGTGTTTTACGCTACTTGGAAAACAAACGCAAACACATCCAGGGGCTTTAGGCAGATGGAAATCCCCTTGATAAAGGCGTTTTTATCTTTTTGGTCAAATACCGCCAATAATTGGGGTGGAAACACACCAGACACGTGCCACGAGCGGCCATTCGCTCCAAAGCGCCGCTCAATTCAGCGCTGCGCCGCCATTACCTTCCAAGGGCCGCACCAGACACGGGCCTTGTGCACTGGCGCATTTGACGCTACTCGCAAGACAAACGTAAACAGATTGAGCGGCTTTAGTAGTGTGAACATAGCATTAGCTAGAATAAACGGATGTCCACCTTCTTCGATCGTGATCACGATCATGAGAAGATTAGGGAGCGGCTTGCACGAGAAGCTGGCGCGAGAGGCACTCCGGCGCCTCGTCACTTCGTCACAAAAATGCGTCCCAATTCGACACGCTCGCGCGTCGAATTGCGAAACGCGCGATAATTAATATCAACGTCATCAAAAGTTTCAAATACAAATAATTCACATCGACATCATTGAGATCACATTCATTAACATACAATGCCAGCGTTACTGTAAAATTCTCCATTTCTGTTGCATTCAAACAGAAAATATATGTTTATAAAGATACATGTAAGACGCTGGTATATTTTTTTTCAACGTCAAATTATCAATAAACTTAATTAATATTGAAAAAAATATCAAAAGCACTATAAAAAGCACTGAAAAATCTGCTACCCACTCGCCTAACAAATTTTAAGTTTAGGTTACTGGGGCTGAAAAATAAACTTTTATTCTTTTCTTGAACATGCATCATCTTCGACCTCGGCGTACTATTTCAACAATATTGAGGTGGTTATTTATAAGGTCAGATAATTGGTAATCAAGTTTAATCAAACTACCATCCAAATGGTGAGTTATATTGAGCGCCCTTCTGAACACCCGTCTTGAAAAAAAAATCTGCTATTGTTTGTTTTGTCATAGATCAAAATGCACAAACACGCATATTAAAAGCGCAAGGCCATGGTGCATGGTTTGCGCTTGATTGCTTTGACCGGGGACAAAAAACGCGCTTTAAGACGTTGAGCTCCGTGACATAGTGTTTTCTTACTCTGCTTGATTGGCCTCATTTACCTGTTATGTCGGCTGCGCTCTGACTTACAGCAAAATGAATTCAAACGTTTATGTCGTGCAAAAGCTCTCTAATTCACGAAATTCTGACAAGGCATGTCTTATATATGTTCTTTAAGGTTTGATAACATTCTTCACTGATTGATTGACTATATTTTTAATTCTTGAATAGTTAAAACGATAGCTCCTGGCTTGTGAGCCTCTAACGAAATCGCTTTGCCAACCCTGCAGCGCGGAACAAAGCCAGTATCAAAGAACAAATATTGCCCAGCTGGGCACTCTCGATCGGGTCGATGAGCTAGCTGGGCTCCGCTTCTGTGCGAACTGGGCACTGCTAGCACCACTGGCACGTTTGCTGGAATTTGTGTCAGCGGGAGCACGCGCTGAGCGCTGAACGTGCATGGGCGTGCAGCAGAAAGGAGGAAATTAAGAGCAGAGGAGGAACATCACTGTCACGAGCTTGTTTTCTGGCCACATGGATGAGTGCCGCCATCTAGTGGTTGAACTAATGGCTTGTTCAAGATGGCCGCCGTGGGACCGCCGCCTTAACGGTGCTCACACCATCAGCGCCCTCGCGGCGGCGCGAAACTAACTATGCACTTCGTTTCATTTCATGTTGTACCACAGCGAAGGCTAGAAGCGCGGGCTCCATAGCGTTGGCAGCTGCTCTTAAGTCACGAGAGCTTGTGCCGCCGGGATGTGCCCCAGATCAAAAAGCTCGCGCTTGTAGCTGCTTTCCTGCGGTACATCACAAGGTGAAACAGAGTATACTCCTGGTTCGATGCTAGCTCCGAACACGATCTGGTCGCTCGCTCCCCGCGGGAAGAGCAGCCAGAGTCACCACCTAAATGTATTTCTTCCACCGTGGCTGTGCCTCAGGAAAGGCTACAAGCGCGAGCTCCTTACTCTAAACCACATCTCGGCGGCATACGCGCTCGTGCACCAAGGGCAGCTCCCAACGCTATGAGCTCGCGCTTCTAGCCTTCGCTACTGGCACAAGATGAGGTGAAACGAAGTATAGGCTCCGATCAAAGTACGGCCGGCATTCTACAATTTTCCTGGAGTCTTGAGTTTTCTCAGAAAAGTGCTCTCGTAGGCTGTGCTTGGTAGCTGGTACCAAGTACCAGCAAATCGGTGACATCGAAACGGCTTGATTATTCTCTTAAATCCTTTTTCTTCTCTACTCCTTGTCCTGTCATTCCCGTTCCTGTCGGAATGCGCTTCTCCTTCACTATAGGAGACTACCAGGGCCCGTTTGCTCGCAAGCTGGTTAACTCTAACCGCGGTTAGAAGTTCACCGCATTTTCCTACGAGGGGGAATTTGTAGGTCACGTGACCGGCAGAGTAAGGACGGCGGGGAAACATGGCGGTGCCCCGGTGAGTGAGCGCCGCTCGCTTTGGAACTAATATGTCGCTGTAGCTGCAATATTGGGCGCGTTAGTCAGCAATGAACGGTGCAGGAGGCTTTCGCTTGCCTTACCTCACTTAAATTGCAAAGCATGAGCAATGACCTCGCCGCAGTTTTTAGATAGTCTTTCGATTCCGCCAATCACTAAGCCTAAATGAACCCGATAATTGTCGGCATGGCAGCGTCTTTGGAAAGTGGATTGCCTTGACTCAATTGGCCGGGTATGGATCGCACTCAAAAGCAGACAGCGTCCCAATAGACCATTTGCTAAATTTCCCAAGCAGCCGAGGTGCATGCTACGAGTGTAGTTACACGCTCTGCACGTGCTGGCGTCTGCAGTAGTAAAGTTCTGTTCTAAAGCAAAAAGCCTAAAACAAATTTGGCCTTGCACGCGCGTTCGTCAAAGCCTTATTATGATTATTTACTTCGAATCTTCTATAAGAGGAAGGCCAGCGCGCGGACCGTAGAATTACACTTCCAGCGTTCTCCACGATGCTTGGGTAATTTACTAATAGGTCTTTTTTCACTGGAGCCGAATTACAGGTTTTTCAATTTATGAAGGTGTTATATACAGTTCTTACATGCTGGCCAACCATGCTGCCGGTGTACCGCGAGTCTTTCACTGCTCACTTCTTCCTTATCGTTTCTAGGACTGAACTTCGTCGTCCTCTTTGAACTTGGAAAGAAATTTCAACGAAGCTTGTTTTCAATTCAGACAGCCAAGCATTTATAAATTTTCCAAACAAAAGTAAATTTAGTTTTTCCTCACCCAATATCTGTACCATGAGCAAAAAAAAATGTGTCTGCTCAAATGTATATGCCGCGCTGCGTCGCAAACACACGGTAGCGCGCGTTTTGGGGTCCCCCTTTCGGGAACTTTTTCCGCAGAAGCCACTTATATTCGCTACGACCAGTAGGTGACACCAGCTACCACCCCATAATAAAACACGGAGCTATCGCTCATCCAGCCCTCGTCAAACTTGGCTAGGTACTTGTAGGTACCTAGTAGGGAAGTGCGGTTAACTTTTAACCGCGGTTAAAGTTAACCGGCTTCCAGCAAACGGGCCCTGGTGGTTTGGTATTTTCCTATTCGTGCGTTAAATACACCACTGCAACAGCCGCCTGGCACCTGATATCATCGCACCATGTTCATCAGTCATACTTACCCGCAACACCCAATAAACCAGTGGCGTAGGTAGGGCGGGGGGGGGGTACGTGGATTGACCTTGAAACTTGACATCCTCCCCGAAATGCCGAAGCTACAGACATTGCAGACGGTATTGCCTTCGATTAATTCCGCAAACAATCAGTGTATTTCGGAAACTGGCGATACACTCCCAAGTGTAATTCGGCAACTGGGCTAATTCCAACCTGGCTAACGAAAATTGCCATCGTCACGTTGTCACGAGAAGGATAAAATAGATAATATCGCCTCTGTCTGGCAAAGAAATTTTTGAAACATGACCGCTATTGTCGTGCTATCTCGAAAGCCTTTTTGTTGTACGGGTGCATCGAAAGGTCTACAAAGGTTTAAATCCATTCAGAGACACACATGACGGCTCGAAACAAAATACACCCGATTATCACGTACGCATGATGGTCCCTAATGAAAGCCTCACCGATGTCATACTTCATCCTGCGATTTCTTTTCAGGGACATCAAAGGGAATGGCGCCAAGGCCAAGGCCCCGCGAAATACATTGTTTCCGCGAGCACTCGTGCAAGGAAAACGTTCTCTAAAGCTACTGGCTTGGCTCCATACATTCTCACGACGATTCACAGCAATCTTCAAAAGAAGCATTAAGATGCCTCATTTATCAGTCAGCTGATGATTTGACTGCGGGTATAAAGAAAGGAGGAAATCGCGCAACCATATTTACGAAAACGAACGAGAGACAAGAAAGACAATACAAGGCGACACAGCCTGCTGCCGTCTGTATTGCCTTCCCTGTCCCTTTTCGTTTTCGTAATTTAGACATCAACGCGCTCCACCCTTAACACTACTGACATAAAGTGCAAAGAAGCATGAACGTGCAAATAGCAGTTCGAAAAGAATAGCGCTGCGTCATGCATAGCCTTCACTGTGCAAGGGAAAGCCACGATGAACCGGTTCACTAAAAGAGGCACTAAACCACCTTCTGCGATAGTCTATGTATAGACATAACTCGGTATATGGGGCTCAAAGGATCCTAACGATCCTACATTCGTGTGTGGCCGATTTCTCAATTAAAATCGGTATCAAAGATCGATTACCTCGGAACTATCGCAGTCACTAGAATGCGCCGCCGGACGAGGAAAATCCCTTCTTCTTGTCCGACGGCGCCTCTGGTGTCTGCGATAGTTCCGAGGTAATAATTTTGACAGCGATTTTAATAGAAAAATCGACGTCGCATAAATATTATTTTTTTAGGATGCTTTAAATTAAGTTATGCCCATAAAAAGACTATCGCAGAAAGTGGTCTAGTGCCCCTGTAACAGTTCCGAAGCTAGGGAAGAAGTTGCACTGCTCGATTCAAACGATTATTCGCACAGCCCTACAAAAAAAAGAAAAAAGAATTCAGCAGAGACACTTAAGACTGGTTACGTGTAGGAATACGAAAGCATTCTTACACTCAGCACGTTCCTTACCAGGCAGTGCGCCACGTCCTTCTTTTTCACATGGCGCTCCGGTGGCGACATCACGCTCCCCCAACGCGCATGCGCGGTGAACCCCGCCGGCTTCCTCGACGGCTTCCGTGACGGACAGCATCCGAGTTGCTGCGTTTACTTTGCGTTTCATTTCTGAGGCGCGTCCGCTTTGACCTTGAGCGACCCCGCCGGCTTCCGGAACAGAGCATTTGCGTTGTCGTGCTTTTCGTCGTGTTGCATTTGTGAGGCGCGTGCTTGAAGACGTATCGATGTGACTAGAGTCACTAAATGAGCTGCGCTTAAAGTATCGGCATTGTTGTGGGCGCCGCCATTTTGGTGTTTGTGCAGAGCAAATGGAACTGCCGATCGTCATGATTACAAAACTGTGACTTCCTCGCCATTAGATTCGGTGTTAGGAAGCTTCATGTAATATTGCTTTGCTCTGTTGCGAACTGTTTAGACATTTCTGGAGGGGGGAAAATGTTTCCATGTGATTTCAGACAATTGGCAACCATGATTTTAGGCCACAATATGGGCGAAGTGTCGTTACTCTGAAGCGTAGCTTATTTAGTGGCACTAGGTGTGACCATCTTTCGAGCGCAACGCCGCCGCTTTTTCGCGCAATGGGACAAGTAAGGCTTTTGCCCTAAAATGCTGTGCGGCGTGCAAGTTGGTCTGCACCTTGCGCACCTCGTGCGTTTGTGTACTGCCCGAACGCGCCCATGTGCTTTCGCCAAAGACGCGTTTTGGAACACTTGTTAGCCGTAGAGGCACCTTAGTTAGCCGTATAGCTGCGATCTAATGGAGCTAATCAGGCATCACCAAAAGCGTATCGTCAAGGCGCTCGTCTTTTTTGTGCATTTGCTAGTTTCTGCCAAACCTATCACGTGCAGAAAAAGAAAAGCAAGATCACGCCACATTTAGTGCGCATGATTGGCTTAGCCGGTGATTACTAACGCACAAAAACGTCGAACACCACGACGATACACTCTTGGTGTTGCTTGATCGGCTCTATCGGATTGTGGCGTTGGATGCAATCTGACCTGATGGGAAACGGGTATCAACGAGGTAGAGGGGCATAGACCGATAAACTAATATCTTATTCACCAGGCAAACATTAGCCAAACCTGGCTGCCGCCATGTTGTACAATTTTGACCACTAAAACACTTGACCGTACCAAATCCTGAGGCTTTTACTGCAAAACTGAGCTGAGATTTGTATTTCGATCGCTGGCAAAAAAACATGATAAACTATTTTTCAATACTGTTAACCCCAGAGATCAGTGTCTAGCATCGATAAAAACTCAAAATAAGAAATCCCGGACAAAAGCTCACCCACTTTTTCGCAGACCCGGACAAAAGCTCACCAGGAGAAAGTTTAATGTTGGCAGACGTGTGCTCGTTACTTGAAAAATGTAATGGATTGCGATTACAAATTACCGAGCCTCAAATGTAACGGATTACCGTTACAAATTACTTTCGCTGAAAAGTAGCGGGTTACGTTACTCGTTACGATACAAATTACTTTCACGTTACTTTTTTCAGTACACTTATCCAGAAAACAATAGAAACAATTTTGATATTTTTCAAAAATGTTCTGCAACGCTACTTTTAGTTCTCATTCGCCCGTATTATGGTAGTTCTTGTAAAAATAAAATATTGTATTTAAGAGAAAGAGTCTAGCTGCACTCCGTTCACCTGTAAACTGGACAGGCACCGAAAGCTGCAACCACACCCGCAATCACGCTAGCTTACAGCCTCCAGAAATGATATCTGGAATTGTGCAAACAAAGCTAGCGGTGCGCATGCTCAGTAGCAGTCGTCTACCTCCGCCTCCAAAATTCGGAGCTAAAAAAGCGATCTACGAAAGCTCCCTTTTGACTCGGGCATCTCGCCTGTTACTCGCAAGAAAAGAAAAACTTGGTTTTAGCGTTACAATGCATAGCCAATGCAGAATGCAGGTGTCCCAGCTTAGCTTGATGTGTTTCCGTAGATTGGTTTGTTGTTCTTGCTGATGACAATGTGTGTTTTATGACAAGCAAAGTTTGCACTGAAACTCTCGGTTTCCGTTCCCTAATGCCTTAAATTTTGGACATCCATATGGCGCACCGTGCGTTTGCGAGGGCGCCTATCAAACCAACCTGGCAAAGGTGCCGCGGAGCAACTAAGCAGTTGCCTCGCCTCAGACACGATCACATGGTCGTGCGCCGCGAGGTCGATCGGGATCTGAATTCGGCTCCCGACGTGCCGCTGTCTCTCCCAGCCACTGGATGGCGCTGCAGGCGCCCCATGGCGAGCGAGAAACCTCCTCGCCCATCGGTTGATGATAGTCAGGTAACCGAGGCGACGGTCTCTTAGAACTTCGGCCGGGCTCAAGATAAGCATAGTGGAAGCAACGCTTCGGGCATTAGCGGGACACGAGGCCTGCGGCCCTCTTTGTGTTTAGCTTTGGGCTTAACGTACGTTTGTAAATATTGAGGGTAATTCGCGTGTATTTGTAGTATAGATTGAGTGTTTTGTAGCGTTTTGTTTTTATGTACCAACAAACTGGGAGCGGAATCCCGCTCCCGTGAAAGAACCAGGCTGGACTCGGGTTGTTGACGGACCACGTGGGGAACGGCGTATCGGCGGCGGTACGCCAATTCTTACACTCATTAAGAGATGGCCATGGAGACGAAGGACACTCCATGACCGAAAATTCGACCAGTCAGAGAAAAGTGGCGGTTACGGGTTATCGATAGTTCATCGGTTCTCTCGTTAATACCAATATTCGTGGAGGCCAGGGGAAGGGGGGGGGGGCATAGAGAGTGAGAGAATTGCGGTGGCCATCGGTCTCACAAACCAATAGAGGGTCACACCACTTTACGCGTTCTCCCTCTCTGTCAGCACTCCTTAGATGGCCTATCCCCCCCTTTTTTATGTTGACAGTATAAAGTGAGGGGTGAAGTCGACCACAATGCCAAGACAAGTAAACCAGGAGAGTATCGTACATATCCTCAAAGATGATGCTTTTAGTCTCGCGCCGGGCGCTTTTCAGCCGTGCCCACCGTGGCCGTGCCTCAAGCTATGCCTCAAGAGCGTGCTAGAGTAAAGTAAGCGCACATCAAAGACAAAAAGAATTCATCTGTAGAAGCGTAGAAATCTGGGCGAGTTGGTGATGCATCGGAACCAGAGTGCCTTCATACAAGCGCGCGCTTTGCTTGAGTGGTGACATCTCAGCCATTTCTACGCCCAATCGTTTTTTTATTCATTTTGAAGTGCGCGCAATCCGGTTACAGTGAGCTAGAATAGGAGTAGTGGAAAAATGGCCGGCTTCCAGGTGAGGCGTTTCGTATAGAACCTACCAGGTAGCGCTGGTGTTCGATTCCGAGAACTCCTGCCAGCGAAGTTCGCGCCAAACGTAGCTGTTTTTATCTTAGCGGTTCATTAGTGTGGCCTGTGTATAATTTATGGGTATTTCAACGTCTATGAATTAAAGTTTAAAGCTTACTTGGGCAATGTAGTGAAAACCGGGGTAACCCGTCTTGCATGCTGGCGCGTAGCGGTTCGCATCTGTCTTCTTTCTCTTCGTTTTCATTGCTTAGCGACAAGACTCGAACCTATGCAATCCTAACGCTAAGCACTTAACATTCACGAAAACAAATTGCGACAACGACCATAGACACCACAGAAACCATCTGAGAACGTACGCGACGCCATATCCCGTGTTACAGTAGTCATGTCCTCCGGATTTCGACAACAGCGCCACTCGCGGTAGTCTACACTTCTGGCTTCACACGGCCAATGGAGCACCGCCGACGATTTTTCCACTACCCTATATTCTAGTTCACTGTAATCCGGTGTCACTCAGCTCGGGCGCGTAGCTTTGGCTAATGCATAGACGCCATTTTAGCGCCCAGGTCACGCACCGAGTGCGCGAGAGCGTCACGCGCTGACACATTCAGTGCAACAATGGATGTCTTCACCCTGGAGACAGACAGACATGTAGGCACCCTAAAGGTGTATCCACACGACGGACCGGGCCGCGGACCGATTGATCACGTGATGCGCGGCCCGCGGGCCGCCCGGCTGCAATGAGCATCCACACGGCGGACCAAAAGAGCAGACGACAGAGCGAACGGGCCGGTCTAACCCTCGACCTCACAGCTCCACCAAATGCATGCAGCGAGCTGCTTTGAGGCTATTTGTAAGGAGCCAAGATGAGGTTGAACGAAAGAGACGTTTGGCCGCAGTGGCCCTGGCGTTGACTATTGAGGACGAGGAGGACTTCAGTGAACCGAAAAGGGCATGCTGGATGAAGCCCTGGATGTGCAGGAAAGATCTTGGTCTGCATAGTCAACTCTTTTCGTCGCACAACAAAAGGTTCGTCTTCTTCGTCTTCAACAGTTGGCGGTCAACAGCCAGCTTGTTGCCAGACTGAGCGCTTCAATTATACTAAAAACGCCGCGGTCCGCCGCCAAAATCCGGGCGAGAAAAGTCGCTTGGCATTTCTCAGAAGCGCGGGCCGCGGACCGCCGGCGGACCTCGAAAACCGGTGACGTAAGATCACGTGATGCGCGGCCCGCGGACCAAAGCAGCAATTTGGTCCGTCGTGTGGATACACCTTATCGGAACGTGAATACAGCGCCAACAAACGACGGACCAGTCGAAGAGTATACACGCAGGCAAGGCGCCTCCTGTGTGTATAGGGAGTATTCACTGGACGCCATATTTGTGGGTGCTGTTTAGGGCGCATGCTCAGAACGAGCTCACATTAATAGCCCGCCAAGACCGGCAATCTTTATGGTGCGGAATGCACGTTGCAAAAGAACTGTGGAAGCTCGCCATCGGCACGCGCTCAGCATTCGCGCACACAGGTATCGCCGCCAGTGAATACTCCCTATACTCTTCGACTGGTCCGTCGTTTGTGTGCGCTGTATTCACGTTCCCAGAATTCAACCCCCTCACGCGAGGTTACATCGTCTGTTACGCGAGTTGCGAACCCGCGAATCGAGGGGGTACGGACCCGCGTTGGGTTTCTGTGCAGGTGGCGGGAGACGTGGAAGAAGTTGGAAAGGGTGAAACGGTGTAAAAGACAAAAACAAATAAACACGAAGAGTTTTCTCCTGCCCAGGAAAAAAGAAAAAGACGAGGGAAGGCGACGGAGAGCTTACTTGGCGTTGTCTTACTTGATCTTTGTCTTTCGTATAATTGTACATGCCTTTCCGTTTTTTGTGGTTCTAGTGGCCGGTCATACACAAAATGGTGTTTTCTTTTCAGCTATTCTTCTCTTCCTGATTTTTTCCTATTTTGTTGATCTTGCTTTCTTTATGCTGCTGAACGTTCTGCTCGTATCGCTCCAGTTACTGTATTATGCTCCTATTTTTAAAAAGTAACGAGTAATTAAAGTAATTTCTTACCAATATTTTGTGAAGGAATTACATTACAAAACATTTCCGAAAAAAGTAACGTGGCGATCACAAAATTACTTGAAAAGTAACGGGATACAACTAATCCGTTACATGTAACGAATTACTTCCCAAGTCTGCATGTTGATCTTAACACGAGTGCGGACAACTTAGGTGCATGCGTGCGACACTAAAATGCAATGATAAATTAAATCTGATCGGCGCATGGTTTGTTGATTAGAGTAGAAACAAGTTTATTTATCGATTGGTTAGAAGCGAATGCAGTCCCTTACTAGCTCCAGCATTCTTGGTAGACCTAAGCGTACCTGGAAGCCCTCGAAAATATTTTTCAGACGACTCTGTAGGCGCGGAGTGTTTTTTCGCACCCGCTCCTCTGGGGGTTCACCTCTCCGGACTTGTGTCAATGCCGTGGTGACGAGAGCCTATAATTTTCCTGTAGGCATTCAATTAGCCTACAGACGCTTGGGTGGGCGTGGCAGACAAACTTCCGGAACCCGCTATTCCATCCTTCGCAGGTGTTGTTCGTCCGGTCTTTATCTTGAAGAGTGGCGTCGTACATATTCCACCGTTCCGGGGGAACTCCGGTCGTCGTCGGCGCACAGTCAGGCAAAGGGAAGAATTCGCTCTGGGTGCCGCCACAGAAGAAGCAGAAGCATAACGGAAGGGGCCGTTGACTTGCGTTCAATCAAAGTAGTCCAGCGGGTTGCCGATGTCACCGGTAGGCTTTTCCCTGATGTATGCTAGTCCTTCGGGCACAAGCTGTGGTGGAAGGTACGCCAGCCTATTCAAAATCCGCACAGCTTTCTAAATTGGTCACCTGTCTTGTACTTATCCAAAAGGCCCAACTCTCGTTTCTTCAAAATATTTTTTTTTAAATCGCAACTTAATGGTTTGTATGTTACAGTTTTGCTTTAGTTTTCCTTTCACATCACCCTGAGATAATCCTTGATTTCAAATACATTTACGACGCTCAATGACGGAAAAAAATATTTCCCTAGCCATTCACTTCAAATATTACCCTGAACCCCAAGGAAACCCGTGCATAAGTAATGAAGAGACATTGCGCCTAACCTTTATGTGTGTGTTTAGCGTTGCATAAGCACAATGAAAAAGCGAGGTCACCGAAGGGTGACTTCGCTTCTTCGGTCACTCTTCGGGTTCAAAAACTTCGGTTCACGAAGTTGTGTTTGTAAAGAAAGCACAAGATAAAAGGAAACTACCGGCAAAATCGGACGGCGGTCTCGTAACGACCGGCAGAACCAGTGTTTCGATCGCGCTGGGCAATCGCCTTCTTCTCTGGTGCTTTTCTTTGTCTTTATCTTGTAACCTTCAAAACGCCTAGAGCAGACGACAGAGGAATAAGGGCACAGCTGCTCGATCTTGTGAACTCGGCAAGTTTTAACAGGGCTACGTTAAACAAAAGACTCACGGTCGCCGCTACGGCAAGGCCGCCATTACCGACGGCGATGTTTGTTTACCCCACGGCACCCCACTGCCTCCCTCCCGACATGTGGGAGGGCGGAGCTTAGTCGGAATCATCAACCTCCTCTCCCACCTTTGCGCCTCCTTTCCCGTGTGCAGAACACGAATATTTTAAGCCCACTGGCGAGGAGAGGGCGCAGCCATCTTGAATGTCGTCCCTTCCGGTATGCGATTAAGGAAAGCTTAAACACATCTTGAAAAAAAAAAACGGAGGGAGGTGAATTCTGACGTATTTTTATACTGTGATTCTGAATATCACGTTTTTTTTTTTTCCGGAAGATTTAATTAAAAGCGAGAAAGCTCGAAAAACCTCCCACCAGTCGAGACGTGATACTAGATCTTTGAACCGCCAAGCACTGTCGCTCGTGTGGGCAGGGCGTGCCATTGCAACCCTCGCACTGACAGCGGTCGTGACGTCTTTTTCTGACCTTTTCAAAATTAGGAAGAGTGCCCGTGCATAGCTTTGACAGATGCTGAAGATGCGCCAGAGCGAAGATTCTGAAAACTCCTAATATGACCTCACGCTCTGGGAGGGAGGGGCTTCAACGGTACTTTGAAAATTAATTTCTGCAGCCTCCGTGCACCAAATTAAAAAATTATCTCGATATTCGTGATCTTGGAGGCCAGGTGACCTGTCTTCCTCCGTCGCCTTCCTTGCACCTTGCAACTTTGCGTCTACTCTTCCGTTCGCGCTCTTTCGGAAATTGACCTGCATACGTCACGTCCGGTTTGTCTCGTAATTGGCTATCATCAAGCAGTCAGTGAAGAGGACTCGCTCCGGAATAGACAGCCAGGCCAGCCTACTGCTGCTGGGCAGCGCTATATAAGAAAACGAAATGAAACGAGAATGAACGACGAGGTACTCGTACGTTTCATTGTTAGCGGATATAAAAGGGAGTGGCAACGCGGTACCAAGAACTCAACTTCAAAGCCATGCTATTACTGGATACTGCACACTATCGACGGAACATTGTCTTCAAACTCTGGGCACGGATATACAGGTGCCGTCTTGATGTACCGAGTTATGTGTATTTTAGCTCTTTAGTTTTATTTTACGTCGTACACTGAGGATTTGTGGGGTCGATCTCTTCCTTCGTTTATTTGAGGATCCGTCGTCGTCTTGGCCACTGGGTAAGTTCAAAAACATTGTTGCACTCACGTAGGTTTTTTTTTTTTTTTTTTTGAGCACAGTGTTGGACTTGTATAGGCGCCAAAGTATGATATGCAAACAAAGCACGGAGGTAGATGAAGCTGGTGGGGAAAACTTGAAAAGTAATCTTCTGGAAGGGTAGAGGAGGGGCTGGCAACCCTGCACCGGATCGAATGAGCTTTATATGGGCTCCTGTTTAGCGTGCAATTTCCTCAGATTTTCGCTTCGAAGCCCCACGTGATCTACATCGTTCTGTCGCGACTACTTCTTTGCGTGATCGCGGAAAGGACACAAGACAACTAAATTACATTTTCCATAGTCTGCTGGCGCAGCCCTGGCCCGGCAACTCGACAAACCGCGTGGCCGGCCCGAAGCGCTAACACAACGTGGCCGTCTCCGCTGGAGAACCGAGGGGCGAGGGCTCTCCAGGGTTCTCGTGGCAGGGCAGCAAGCCTAACACACCGAGTTCCCTGTTGAGCTCTCAGTCCATCCCTCTCCTCATCGGCCCTACGCCTTCCCTTTTTATAGCCAACCTCCGTGGTGTGTCCCGAGAAGGGACGCTCGCCTCCTCCAAGGTTAGTGGAGCGGGCCCCCTCTCTCGGGACACAGGAAACCTGTTTGAAGGCCCCATCGCCTTCTGGTGGACCACCAGCAAACTATTTTTTTCCTGTAACAGTTCGACGCAGTTCGTGAAGCGGCGTCGAGAGAGACCACCCTCAAGTCCGTGAGTATTTTTTTACGAAATCGCTCATCCCGAAAGTAACAAAGCAACCTCCGCCGGAACAAGTCTAACCAGCAGCACCAAACCTCAAGCACCGAGGCCACGCGCTTCGTGTCCTAGGCCGTACTTGGTGCGCAGGCCACATGACTCCTGACACGTGTTCTACGGACGCAATCCCTACACCCCGGCAAACCCAAAACATGGAAGCGATCGAAGTGGAGGCCGAAGACATCTCGCCCGAAACCATGCAGGAGCCGGGATGGCTCACTGCGTACGAGCGAAAAAACACGGGGAAAGCCGCCGCCGGAAAAGCCACGAGAGCAGCCATCGCTGCGACGGAGCAACAACCAAGGAGCGCCCCTACGCATACACCGGCCGGCGTGAGAGCCGAGACAGCCGCAGCTGCCGGCGGAGCATGTCAAGGTCATCCTTCGCCCGCGTGGCGGCCGTGGCGACGTCGACGCATTGCAGCTGCGGACCGTTGCCGTGCGTGATGAAGGTGTGCTGCGCGCAGCGGGATCAGCTACGACGAAGCGTCCAGCGATACGCTGCGCGTGAACATCAGGCAGAACATTCTCACCATGAGCACGCCCAGCAGGGAAAACGCCCTCAGATACAGCAAAATCCTCCCTTTTACCACCTGACTCCACTCCCAGGGCGCGGGTATGGAAGCGAGAGCGCTATCAGGTGGCGAAAGAGAAACCTGTAAACGGCGTCCAAACAGGATACTACAAAACGCACGACTCCGACAAACCGTGCGGCGGTCCGCTTCCGGCCGTTTTTCTTTGCCGGGGCAAACTTCCCCCGTCAAATCGGGGTGCGGAGAACCACTCCAAGGCCTGTCCAAACAGGATACTACAAAACTCACGACTCCGGCAAATCGTGCGGCGCGCCGCTGGCTCCGCTTCCGGCCGTCGGAGGGAAACTTCCCTCCCGTCAAAGCTGCCGGGGGAAGCGTCCCCCGCCAAATCTCCCCTCGCTTCCTCCACGGCGGCCTTGCTCTGCTCATCACGTGGGTCCGGAGAGCCACTCACGCGCTCTGTTGGCTGTCGGTCAATCGCTCAAGGCCTCCGCTCACAATACGGAACCACATCGGACGCCATCACGACGAAACTGAATCGCGACAAAGAAAGCAGACCCGAGGCGCGCGAAACGCGCCCTTCGACGCAGGAATGTCCCAAATCCACCCAAAGCCGGACCTCCTTGGCCTTCGAGCCGAGGCGACGGCGGTACGCGAGGGCGTTGGCGAGGTGAGCCAGACGCAGGTGGCGTGTGACGTCAATCTGACGAGGAGAGCAGTCGGGATCGTAAAAATTTTCACGACTCCTGCAAACATTTTTACGACTCCGACAAATCGTAAAAATATAAGCGTCCGCTTAAATTTTCACGATTTGTCGGAGTCGTGCGTTTTATAGTGTCCTGTTTGGACAGCCACTCACACGCTCTGTTGGCTGTCGGTCAATCGCTCATGGCCTCCGCCGTTTTTCAGGCCCCGAAAACGGGAAAGAGAATGACACGAAGGTGTCATTCCCTTTCCCTGCGAGAAGCGAAACACACGCATCGACGCAGGAATGTGAGTGCCTCTCCGGACTGACGTGATGAGCAGAGCAAGGCCGCCGTGGAAGAAGCGAGGGGGAGATTTGACGGGGGGACATTTCCCCCGGCAAAACGAACGGCCGGAGGCGGAGCGCCGAACGATTTGTCGGAGTCGTGTGGCCTGACGATCTTTGTAGTCTCCTGTTTGGACACCCCTTAACTGGTCCGACAACCACTTAGCGCCCACCGCACTGTCCGCTTGGGGGTGAAGGGAATCTAACGCTCCCTATTGTTTCGCTTTTTAACGGCTTACTTCCGATGAAATCTACGCGGTGAGAACGAGAGAATAGACAGTTTTAGTATAACGTTGCTGGCTCTTACGTACGCAATACGCAGTAGTATAGCGTACGCTAGAAACGACCCGCTCGGACCGATTTTAGTTGTGCGTTACGTTTCCGAATGAACACCTCGTATGATCTTGGTTAATTTTGGCAGAGCCGTAGAATTCCGCGGGCTTATAGCGCCACTATGCTCCTGAAAATAAATATTGAAAATGAAAACGTTTCCAATCATTTTATTTTAAATTGAACGAAGCCGCAGCTGCCTCGTCCAGCGCGCTTTTCTGCGGGGTACAGAGGCTACGAGTACGGGTGCGTAGCCAAATTCGATCTACGGAGCCTCCGTCACTCGTCCCGTGGAAACGGCACCTTTCATCAATGCTATCGCGGTATAAAATACTAATGTCGTGCATAGCGAGAACTTGTGGGGATTGTGATCCCTCAACATTCTGTCGCGTCAGCGTTTCGGCTCGCCGTGGCGGCCGCGCTGGCGTAGCGAGAGGTGGCGCTGCTTACCACTGTGAGTGGCTTCCTCCTCTCCCCTTTGGGGCGATTTCCATTACGAACCCCCGCACAAAGGAGATCGACGTGTCGCTCCTTGATTGGCCCCTTCGCCTCCGCTGTTATCTTAAAACCAGCGGACGGCGGGATCTCTGGGTCTTCTTCCTGGGATTTCGGCGGCGGCAACAACGGGGAACCGTCCGGCGCACCGGTGAGCTTTGACCCCCGTCCTTTGTATCTTCGTGAACGACCGTTCGGCCGTGGACCACCTCCACTCCGACGACGTTCACCAGCTTAGCCGTTGACTATTGTTATTTGTTTTGTATTGTAAATAAACAGAGTTTATCACCGTTACCCACGTGACTGGTGTCTCTTTGCGCTCGACGAGCAGCATGCCACGCGAGCACGAACCCGCTTCGCGGTAGAGCGTCTCGCCGCGAACGTGGTACTCCCAAAGGCAGTGGCCCTAAGGAGAACCACAAACTTCAGCGATTTCTTGAAGAGTCGTTCGTCCGTCGGCGATGAATTGAGTGAATAGGCCTAGCGTTAAGCAGATCGCCACGTTGACGCACATTGCGAGCGGTGAACACTTTCACTGTGCACTCCTTCAGCTGCACGGCGATCTGATTCGACCACGGTACGTCCCGGAAAGAATTGCCGCGCTGAACACCACGTTATTTCACCGTTCACGTATAACACAGAACTTCGAGAACACCACGACGCCCTTGCTGCGCCAGTCGAGGTAACCGCCATCTTGAAACTGGCGCTCTCGTTGGGCCCGAGATCTCTCGAGAGCTTCCCGCAGAGCCCGCTAGCCCGCAACGCCCGCCACGCAAAATCCCCAGCGTTGCGTGCGTACGCAATACGCTAGCCCTTCTATTGCGTTCTGCGCCTGCGCACTCTCGACCCGCAATTTCCTTGCGTACGCAAAGCTATAGCGTACGGTCCACTAAAACTGTCTAATGGAACCCGGGGTGTTTCGGCCCGCATAAATAGACCACACACCGCAGAGAGCTGAAAATTCGCGAGAAAGTGACACTAGTGGTGGTGATAAAATGCGAAAATTTTAGGCCATAACGTTACCTAAATAAAATATTTAAAACAAATCCCTATGAGCCGACGCTTTTTTAAGCCGAATCATCATACCGATATTGGAGATTGTGGGAGCCTGTAGCATTCATTTTAGTGAAAAAAACTTGTAAATTAGAAAGTCAATATTTTTTTTCTTGATGACAATTTTTTTCTTACGGACATGATTGGTACACGCGCCCACAATTTCAAATTTTAATTTGATGAATGAATGGCTTAGATGGACATCGGGTCAGAGATAATGTTTGCTTTTATTTTGTATATTCTAATCCAGTTTTTTTATTTATTTACAGATACTACAGGGGGCAGAGCTGTACAAGCAGGAGAGGGTTACGACAATTATGACACTAGCACACGCTCAAAAGATTCAACATCTGTGCTTTCAATAAGCAATGACGGCAGGCAGTTCCGGTGCTGTTAAATTGTGATTGGAAAAAAGATTTTTGAAAAAGTTTAGTTCTGGCACAATATGGGCTCTGCGGCGCTGGAAATAAATAGTGTTCAATTCGCAGGCCAGAACAGTTATGGGATAGACTAGTAAATAGAGAAACTTTAACCTGGCGACTTGACGGCGCAGGGGAGCGAGCTCAGGTCGAGCTGTTTGAGCATATTAGTTACGGATGATGATGACCGATAGTCTGATGAAATAAACCTAGAAGCAAGACGCTGGATCCGCTCCACCTCCGGGATGTCTTTAATGAAGTATGGATCCCACACGAAAGAGGAGTACTCAAGGAGGACTGGTCGGACTAGAGAGTATTGATCATTTAAGGGGCATCCCTTCAATGTTCTGCGTACGAAGCATAGCTTTAGAAATGCTTTAGTACATATATTACTGATATGTTCGTCCCACTTAAGGTTATTTTTTATTGTTACCATTAAGTATTTAACGGGGGAAACATTCTGAAAGCACTGATTGCGAATGTGATAATTGTAGGGCAAGGGCTTTCTTTTTGTTGTCAAAGTCATTGAGACTGTTTTGGTGAAGTTAATGTTCATCTTCTGAAGAACACACCAGTCTCCGAGTTTACAAAGATTGTCATTTAATAATGTCTGACATGAAGCGTATACTGATAACAGAGTAGCTATGACGCAGTCATCTGCAAACAGTTTCACGGTAACACAATTATCAATGTCTTTGTTAATATTGTTTATATAAATTAAAAACAGCAAGGGTGCAAGCACAGAGCCCTGAGGCACTCCTGACAAAACTGGAAGTCTACCAGACCTATAGCCTCTTTTTACATTCTACAAACTGGGTGCGGTTCTGTAGATACTCCTGTATCTGCAGCGCACAAGCCTATCAGGAACTCCCACCTCTAATAGTTTATCAACCAGCAAACTATGAGGCACACGATCAAATGCTTTCGACAGATCCAAAAACATTGCGTCAACTTGTTGGTGATTATCGATCGCTACGCTAAAGTCGTGAACTACAGATCAAAGTTGGGTTGTTGTAGAAACCTTTCTACGGAATCCATTCTGATTTTTGTCAAAAAAGTTTATCGACTCAAGGTAGTTGGATACGTGACTGGTAATTATGTGTTCAAGTATCTGGCAACATTCACTTATTAAGGAGATGGGTCTATAATTACCAGCGTCAAATTTGTCCCCCGATTTAAATACTGGAACCACCCTGGCCGTTAACCAAACTCGGAGTAGTACACTGTGGTCGTGTGAGGCATTGAATAGTATGTAAAGGTACTCGGAAATAATATCATAGTAGCGACGAAGAAAATCATTTGGTAAACCGTCAGCACCGCACGCGTTTTTACCTTGATATTCAATATATCGATGATTATGCTTGATGTCGTATTAAGCCTCTCGGCTTAATACCACATCGAGCGTCAACACACTACAAGATGACGATACACGATTCGCGCAGTGGGAAGAGACTTCAGCTTGGTGAACACTCTATGGAAACTGCCGCTGAATTCATTTGCAATGATATTAAGATTAGTATAGTTACACTATCGTTAATTCTAAGTTGGTCTACGCATTCTTTGGTGCCAGAGAGAAAGCACCAAAACATTTGTGGAGATTCTTTCAAACATTGGTAAGGTTTTGCCCAACAAAATCTGTCACGTGAGTTGCGCAGCTTAGAGAGTTATTCGACATTGAGTGCGTTTATCTCCACCCTACTCTTAACGTTTGCCCTGCGCTTGCGCTTAATACGTCGTTTTAGATGAATTATCTCTCTCGACTGACCCTTGGATTGTGTCGCCGAACTGTTTGTCGACGGGTGGGAACAAATGTATTAACACAAGACATGACGAGTGACTTGAACTTGCCCCAAAGAAGCGAAACGTCACCACCGCGCTCGAAATCAGAGAAAGAAAAATGCAAGCAGTCGAGAATAGATTCATCATCTGCTGCTGCGAAATCGGAGAAAGTTTGAACTGATCGAGTTTCCGTATCGTTGCGAATATTCAGACACAGATGGACGAATTTATGATCGGCACTTCCCTCGCTGACACCGTCAGTGCCATCTTCTAGAAAGTTGTAATAAAAATAAGATCTAGCGATGGACTCAGTTAAATCAGTTACTCGTGTCGGGACGGTGACTATTTGCTTAACGTCATAGAAAAAGCAGAATCGAGAAGACAACGTGCGCTGACACTGTCTTGAGTTCCCGAGATTGCTAGTGTATTCCAATTTATATCCGGCAATTTGAAATCACCAGCCAGCACAAAAGTTCTATTAGGAGTGACTATGCGTCCTAGCTGGCCCGCCAAGGATTCCAGATGAGATACAGGGCTTTTGGGAGGTCTGTAAACGACGCCGAACAAGGCGGAAAGTTTTTGATACCTAATTTGCACCCAATGCTTTCATGTTCAGGAATGTCTTCGAGTTGAACGTAGTTGACTTTTTTTTTTACTATAAATGCTACGCCGCGCCCTCTGCCCTTTCGATTTCGTCTTACTATTTTGTGTGAGGGGGGGGGGTAATTTTGGAGTCAGTAATGTTTGGTGAGAGTCATTTCCGTAATAGCTAGAACATGTGGGTCGTGGAGAAAGAGCACATCCTCTAATTGACGTGTCGTGTGCTCAAACTTTCGCATTCTATCACTACCGCTAGCGTCTCTTTCTCACGAAGTTCCAGCTTTTTCGATGCGTAGTTTATTTATGCGGGCCAAAAAAAAAAAAGAAGGTTTTATTCTCCCGTTTGCACCCGGTAGTTCTTTAAACTAAATTTTCACCGCTTCTCAGCGAAAGAAAAGACTACACTATAAGGGTAAGGAACAGCTGCTGCTGTCATTTGCCTGAATGGCCGTGTGAGGAGCGAAGCTTCCAGCAGCAAATATTGCTTTCTGAAATTATCTGCCACTCGTAACAGTGAGGCGGTGTAGTTGCGACTAGAGTGGGAAGAAAACACTAAGCCCACATAATTTAGCCAATGTTTCATTTCAGTGCGAGAAAGGTTGTTTTACTCTTTTTAACCTAATATAAATCTTGAAGACAAACACAATGAAAGGGCAAAATCCCAGCGGTGATCGTATTTCGGCGCTTGAGCTGAAGGATTGCACAGAAAAGATACAATTACAACGTCGAGGCCGTGACAATCGTTTTGGCGTCGCGCGATTTGAAATTAAGGTCGCGGAAATGTGTTTTTATAAATCTAATTTACTGTTTTACGTCATTAGACACTTGTGAACACTTTTTTTATTTTGTATACTATTCCCTGAAGTTGCTGATACTGTCGTAATATGAAGACTTTTATTTGTTTGTTTGTTTGTTTGTTTGTTTGTTTGTTTGTTTGTTTGTTTCACCTCACGTTATCATCCACGACAGGATGTACCAAAGTCTCTCTTTGGACTCGTTCCAATCGCCTTTAAACAGCTTTTCCTGATAAAGTTATCAGAACGCCAAAGCAACCTACAATCTTAAATATTTTATGTGCACTGGCTTACATCCCACGGAACAATGAGAAGACTTACCGTGCATTGAGTGTGTCAGATGTCTCGCTATGCATTATCGTGTCTTAATTAATAAATAGTGTGTTTTACCAGCCGAATGCACAAGAAAACTGTCACAAAGAACCGTCACTAAAGACCGTCAAGTCAATCTTCCCGCCTAATTTACGGAGAAAATATTCTCACGTGACGTCAATTTTCAAGCTTAATTTATGGAAAAATTATCGTCAGGTGACTTTAATTTCTCCGCTAAATTTAGAAGGGAGTCTGAAGTCAGGTGACCACGTCATGTGGCCTCAAGTCACGTGACATCAACTTCTGCGAGGTGGTAGTTTGCGCTCAGCATATTTTGTTCTCCACGGCCTTTGTCGGCATCATCATGCTTGTGTAATGTTTTTGTTCTTTTTGCTGACGACCCATAACGTTTGGTTTTCAGGATAGACATCTGACCATGGATTTCGAAGAAGCCCTCAAGTCCGTCGGAGGCTACGGTTTGTTCAACAAGTTCATCCTAAACGCCCTGTTGGTCATCAGCGCATGGCACGCCGTATTCTGTTACATGGGCAACTTGCTCGTGCACGTCACTCCGCCAAGTCAGTGGTGTTTTCAAAACGACGTCAATGCTAGTGTTGTGGACGTGACATCATTGCCCAGAGGAAAGTGCCAGATGATGATTCCTTCGCAAGGCGGTGGTTACATGAACGCTACAGTGTCAGGAGGTGACGCTATGACCTGTCCAACTGGATGGAGGTACGACAACACGGAATTCCTGACTACGGTTACCATGGAGGTATGCAACAGGTTGTGTAGCATATTCTCAAATCTCTAAGCCGTGACGTGAATGAAAAAAAGTTAAGTAATTGATAAAGTTTATTCATTTTTCTTTGAGTGTGACTTGCAGCCCTTCCGTGTGTGTGTGTGTGTGTGTGTGTGTGTGTGTGTGTGTGTGCGCTGCTGTGTGTGTGTGTGTGTGTGTAGTGGTGTGGTGTGTGTGTGTGTGCTGTGTGTGGTGTGTGGTGTGTGTGTGTGTGTGGTGTGTGTGTGTGTGTGTGCTGTGTGTGGCTGGTGTTGTGGCTGTGGCTTGTGGCTGTGTGTGTGTGTGGCTGTGTGTGTGTGTGTGTGTGTGTGTGTGTGTGTGTGTGTGTGCGTGTTGTCACAAAGTACGTGACCGGAAAGATAGGAAGTTTTAAGTTCGATGCCGATCACCTAGACAGTTCCATCTCAAGCTGTTGCTTCTCACATCAAGAATATTTTGGTAGTCAGGTGTCTAGGAAAGGTGTAACAAATTTAGCGGTGCGGCCTAAGAAAAACAGCCCCAGGGAACGAACTCAAATTGATCAATAAAAACTGACCAAACTTAGCGCTGGGCTTTCCTCAAAATTACGTGCCAAGATTAAACACCAATGTCCTTGCAAGGCAAGATTTTGTCGAGGTTAAAGCGGGATAGACATGGTAACCAAGACGGACAGACAAGAAGCTCCGAACTCAGCGAAAGATTTATTTTGAAAAAAAAAACACATCCTTAAATAGGTCCACAACCACCAGGAGACAACGCTGCCTGAAGGTCACACTACACACCTGGCTAGTGACAAACCAGCTCGAATAGAATATTTCTAAAACTAAATATATCATTTTCAGTGCAAAAAAATAAGGCACTAAATTATGACATCGATATAAATTTTAATTCTAACAAATTAGAGAAGGTTAAATCCATGAAGTTCTTGGGTGTATGGTTTCACGAGAGTTTGCACTGGACAACTCATGTGTCTAAGCTATATTGAACCCTCTCACGAACAATCGGCATATTACATAAACTAAGACCTTTAATACCAACATGGCCTAAGCGTCAACTATACTGTGCACTTGTGCTCTCTCACCTACATTACTGTTCATTGGTTTGGGAAACGACATCAAAAAGCAACCTTGAATTACTTTCAGTACTAAAAAAAACGCAATTCGGTCTATTGCATGCTTGTGCTATAATGATCACACATACATTTATTTTAAGAAGTGTAATTGATTCACTATCCAACAGTTAATAATTTTCACACTTGCAAAAGTAAGCTTCAATTTTCTCGAAAATAATACAAAGTCTTTTGTTACTCAATTTCCCTTAAGAGACACCCAACAGAACTTAAGACATGTGGAATATGATAGAGGTCAAATACATACTAATTATAGCGAACTAAGCAGCAATTAACACGACTTTTAAACATGCATTCACAAATTCCCTATATATCAACATAACCAAAATCTGCAGATACATTTATAAAAAGAATAATGGATTATATTTTCGAGCATATATGAAATATTGTGTAGAAATGCTGAGTGGTTTCATTGTGTTAGAAATGTACACCTGTCTCGTTATTTTTGTTTTGTTCTCACGTTTCATTTGAATATACCGGGTGTTTTTGCAAATATTTTCAAAAATCCTAAAAATTAGGGCGTTTGAAAGAAAAAGAAACTGTCTTCGGGAACAAAGTACCTGTCACGGCGGACGTCAGGAAGTCCCCAAAAAATACTAATTAGCCAGCTAATAATTAAATATAGTTAATTAACTTTTTAATTAGTGGAAATAGACATATGGTCCAATTTGAAAGTTGCTGAGCGTTATCGGAAAGCACTAAATCAGTCATTTTCCGAAAGACTTTGAGCGCGTGAGAAGAGTAGTAGCGCACTAAAGTTGCCACTCGTGGAGCAGGTGCAAGGCTGGGGCTAGGTAAGAGGCGGAAAATCGCGCGGCGCCTTACCGCAACCGCTAGCCTTGTACCTGCTCCACGAAGGGTAACTTCAGTGCGCTACTACTCTTCTCACGCGCTCAAAGTCTTCTGAAAATGACTGATTTAGTTGTTTTCGATAACGCTCAGCAACTTTCTAATTGGAATCATATGTCTATTTCCACTAATTAAAAGTTAATTAACAAATTTTAGTCAATTAGCAGGCTAATTAGTATGTTTTTGGCAATTCCTGGCGTCCGCCGTGGCTGGTAATTTGTTCCCAAAGACAATTTTTTTTTACGCCTTAATTTTTACGATTTTTTAAAGTCTTTGCAAAAACACCCGGTATACTGCGTGTTCCTTGTAAGAGCTGTGCCGCTCCAAATCTTGTATAGGGTACGGGACCTGGGTCAGGTGTTTTAATATACCTTTTTTCTCTACCACCCCAAAATCAAATGGCAAATAAATACCCCAAAAAAACACAAAGGAACAAGATTAGCACTTCGACAATATCCACTCCCACGCAACCGACGTGAGGACACTCGATCGAAGGGACACAGGAAAAAACTAAACGCTACTTTGGATGCCCCCCTCCCCCTGCTCCCTTCCGCATTGACCGACCTGGGGTCACTCGTTTGAAGAGCAGAGAAAAGCAAAAATAGAAGCCACAAAATAAAATGTTCAGTGTGTATATATATATATATATATATATATATATATATATATATATATATATATTAGATCCATTTTAGATCGAGCCTGGTTCAAGTCACCAGGCTCGATCTAAAATGGACCGTAAAAATCGACGCCTGCACGTAGCCATCTAAACTTTTCGTCAAAGGTGTATTTCACAGGTCGGTTTTTCTTGTAAAATTGCAAAGCGTAGCTCTCTTTCTGTAAAAAATAGGGCCAAGAAACTTGCCAGGGTCAACGGCGGGCGGCGACGCAGACGACCAAGTCCAGTAGCGGGGTGTGTTTGGCGTTCGTATTGATAGATGGCGTCGGGAGCAGCGTCCGAAGGTGCAGCCGACCAGCGAAAGAAAGCAGACGACACGCAGACGAAATCCGTTGGCAGCAAAAGCGCCGCCGTTATGCAGACGCGTTTTTTTTACTTTAAGTTTTGCTTTTATTGTCCGCATTTATTTTTTAACCAAAGGTACATTTTAAAAAGATTATGTTCATTTTAATAAACCACGGTGGTCGCGAGCCGTCGCGATAAGGAGGTAGCGCCATCTATCAATACGAACGCCAAACACACCCCGCTACTACACTTGGTCGTCTGCGTCGCCGCCCGCCGTAGACCCTGGCAAGTTTCTAGGCCCTATTTTTTACAGAAAGAGAGCTACGCTTTGCAATTTTACAAGAAAAAACCGACCTGTGAAATACATCTTTGACGAAAAGTTTAGATTGCTACGTGCAGGCGTCAATTTTTACGGTCCATTTTAGATCGAGCCTGGTGACTTGAGTCACCCTATATATATATATATATATATATATATATATATATATATAGAGGTGACTTCTTTGTCAATTTCTTTGTGTCAATAATTATCACTCTTCCCAGCTCTACACATCTTGTATATATTATATATATATATATATATATATATATATATATATATATATATATATATATATATATATATATATATATATATATATATATATATATATATATATTGCTCTTATCGACCCTACTAGAAATCTCCTTAACACTGAACATTTTTTTGTGGCTTCTTTTTGTTTTTCTTATTCCTGGAAACCATGAACGACTCCTTTACCTACACGTTTACAAACATCTCTTTCCTTACACAATCTCAGTGTCTTGCCGAACAACACAACAATTAATTCACTGGGACATTTGTTTGGCCAACTCGGAAACTTTACGGCAATTCTTGACAGCTCTCCTGTTCCCTCGCTCCATGGTTGCAATGTCTAAGATTTTGTTATTTATCACAATGGTAACGTGATGGCGAACTATTCTCGTAAACCCAAAGAATGAGCAGATAAACCGTTTACATCTTACAGGACAGCGTCATTTTGAATGTTGCACCTTTGGCCATTCCTTGAAATTTTTATGAAACACCTTATCTTTCTCGCTTTCCAATCCACGTCCCTACAAACCATTGCTTCTCTGTCAATTTCTTTGTGTCAATAATTATCACTCTTCCTCTACAGCTCTGTATGTCATCTTGATTTCTTGCGTGAACTGCGTTCAGATACAAAGCTTACGAAATCGGCAAATATCGTACGGTCGTTCCAGATTGTGTGATAGGCGTCAAGTTACAGCTGTCCCACTATTATTTCTTGCAGAACCAGTGGGTTTGCGGTGAAAGCCGGAAGATGTATGCCGTTCACACAGCTTATTGGGTTGGTTCTATGACAGGCAATCTTATCGCAGGATATTTTTCAGATAGGTACTCATTTTTTAACTTCAACAAATATTCGTGTCCCAGCAATATACCATTTTTTCGTGCTATTGTTTTATTAGTTTTGTAGCTTTTTTATATATTTTTTAAATGTACGTTTTCTAGGGAATTGTGCAAACATTGTTAAATCTAAGGATCGAGCATGCTCTCATTTAAAATGTATGCGAAATATAACAATAAAAAATAGAAAAGATCCACCTAAACATGCATTGTTGAATTTTTTTCAATAGAATTTTATGAACACATGGATTATATGGATTACCAGGTAGCTAGTGCTATCCAGAATACAGCCTTGATGCAGTTGTGAAATATAAGATTTTAACTTTGAAATTTCATTGTCCAAAAGTGTGTCCGAAAAAAAATTTAATCTGCTAATAGGTGGCGAGGTAACGTTATTTAGCTGAACGTGCCATCAAGACTATTCTCCGCGTGCACTCCTAGATATCTTCTCTGGAAAAAGAGCCAATGTAGTTGAAGTGTAGTTGTTTATTGTTTTATGTGTTTGACGACACTTATTACAACAGGCGCCTTTACCAAGAAAACACAATATCTATCTTTTTTTAAATAAATACTAACATCTCTTACAAAGAAAACATTTAGATAAACCACAGAGAAATTTTGGAATATCTACCTTCCGTGATGTCTTATGCTAAATAATAAATTAACAAATACGTACTTAGAACGGGTTGCTGTGAAATCTCCGAAGTTACATCTATAAACGTAGATTAAATCCTGGTATCTTTCTCAGTAAAACATTATTTTAACCCGAGCAAAACATTTTCTTTCATTTAACAGGTTGATCATAAAATAAATAGAATTAGTTCGTGCGACGCTGGGTCAAACGTTTTGCTATACTTTTTGACTTCCTTTAGTCGATGAACACAGATAATCCACTTTTGAAATCGTGCTGAAGGGTGAGGAGGTGACGCTTACATGCTATAAGTGGTTCTTTAGATTGTATCGGTGGTCCAACTGCTTTGAGTACGACAAGAATGAGAAGAGATGTGTTGATAATTATCGACTTTAGGTCTAGAACCATCTTTATGCAGAGGCACAACGCTGCAGCGTTCTTTCGTTATTTCCGTTGCTTGACAAGTGAGACGATTTTGTGAACAAACCACAAAAGCGGTACACAAAACTCCAGCACACTCGCAAAATACAAATGCAGAGCCCGTCAAAACCAGCTTCACCACAGACTATTGATGCGCGAATGTTCTGTAGATTTAAATGCTTTATCATTCATTGCCTTGGGACATGCAGCCGTCTTTTGTTTGGACGGTCGTGGCTTGAACTGGGCTGTACTGGTTTCGTCAGGCCGCGGAGCAGTTTCGCTCTGCTCTTTCGCTTCATTGGTTCGCTCGTTACGTCCATCTTTCTCTCCTACAAGAGAGAGAAAGAGTCTTCTGGCACGCTTCCAATTACGCGCCGCGGGAGCGGGACAGGAGGGGATGGATTAGCTGTGACGGTGGCACAGCGCACGCGATAAAGTTAACTCGAGGTGCAGCGACGACGCCGTTTGCGCGAAACCGCCGACACCCGGGAGGAAAGATACGCGGTGGTCGAGGAAGCTGTCGTGGCCGCATCCCGAACCGCCGACGCCTGGGAGAACAGATGGACTGGCTCGCCGAAGACTACAGTTTCCGGAACTTTGCGATGTTAGAATTCCCATCCTTCGTTGAGTCGGAATCCATGCGCTAAATCTTAACGTATTTCGTCGAGAATCAGCGTAAAGACAGAAGCAATTTCGGCATAATTTTTTTTCAAGTGACACTTGCATAAGTTTTGAAGCAATGCAGAATCAGAAACACCCTGTTTCCTGTAACCTTCGGGACTATAGTGACTTTAAGAAACTCAGGGTGTGACTTATCATCTTTTCTCTTCTTGCTTCGGTGATTTCTCGGCTCATGCCACAATCTGATTGGCTGCGCAGATATGACAAGATCACTCGCCGCGCCCTGAGTTTTTTGTTAAGCTGTCAGTGACCACAGGTCTTACGTTCAACTTTACTCAACGGCCTTATAATTCGTGGTGACGTCACGTGACTCTCTCCTCGCAGAATCGGCAGAAAGAAGATATCCATGATGCTGACGATGATCGGTGCCCTCGGCAATGTCTTGGGGGTCTTCTTCACTGGATTCGAGAGCTTCGTAGCTCTACGTTTCTTCACTGGCATGGGTTCGGAGGCCGTATCCGACACGGCGTACATCATCGGTGAGCATCGTCTTTGAAAAGTGCACAATCGTCGTTGGTTTTATTTGAAGACAACAACGGTGCAAAAATACGTCCGTGCACCTTTGCACTCCGACGAAAAATGCCTAATCACTGAGTTGTGAACGGATGCACAGCCTCTGATAATCCGCAGAAAGAGCTACTGCGCATGGTCAGAACACCTCCACAACCCAGTGGACAAAAAAGAGGAAGACGAGCCCCACGACTAACTACCACAGGACACAGGGGACTAGACGGACAAAACCTCCGGCGTCTCGGACGGACAAAATTACGGGGCAGCAAACCGATATTATTGGCAAATTTGTAGAAATCACACGGGTGATTATGTATGAATGCGAGAGCATTTATCGGTGCACACAGCAGAATTAAGTGGGGAAACTGAATTGGCGCATAGGTCGGGACGTCAATTTTTCCGCAAAGTTTAACGTGGAAGCTCGCCGCTAAATTTAGAGTCGTCCTTGAGATCACCCTAGAGGTTGGTCCTTGGGGTCGTTCTAAATGTCGTCTTTCATGTGGTCCCCTAGGACGTGGTCCTCGACATCGTTTTAGAGGACGACGTCACAGACGACACCTAGAACGACCTCTAAGACGACTTCTAGGAAGACCTCACAGACGACGTCAAAGACAACCTTTGGGACGACCTCGAGGGTGATCTCAAAGACGACCTCTAGGACGACCTCAAGAACAACCTCTAGGACGACCTCCAGGACCACCTCTAGGACGCGTCCTCAAAGACGACGTTGACGATGACGTCGAAGGAGACGACGTCTAAGATGACCTCTAGGACGATGTCGAGGACGGCGTCAAGGACGACGTCAAGGTCGTCAGGTCCCTCGACGAGGGTGCGAATGTGAAGGAGTGCGTACTGCCGGAAGCTCCGCATACGCGCGGCGCAATAGGGTACAAGCACAGTGAGCTGGAAGTGTATTCTTCGCATGCCTACTGCGCATTAGGAGGCCAGATACCAGATAGACAGATATTTGCGATGAGTAGCTCAATAATGCTAGACATTAATATCGAATTAAAATGGCAGTGCGCAGAAGGCAATTATTGCAGTTGTTTACGAGCACAATGGCGTCAATCAACTATATGTTTGTGATATCATCAGCTAACCCAATGAAGCGCAGTGAACGAGCAGTGAACTCAAGCTTTAAGCATGTGCGTCGGTGTTTCTATAGCCGCGGATACATGGATGCGAAAGTAGCGCATCGATTCGAGTTATGACGTTTGTGATTGGGTAGATTAGCACGTGCGTCCATGTTTCTGTGTCTCCTAGTCTTTGGCTGTGCTCTGACAATAAGGATGAACAAATTATAGTACCTCGAGAATCACATGGGTGAAAGAATCGGTGTTACCTTCAAAGACATCATAACGAATCACGTCTCATGGCTCATTTTGCACTTGAAATTGAGCTTTTCACTGGGACGCTGGAGGGTTACGCCAATCGGATAAAACCTTGTCACTGGCTAGGGTTCTTCTGGGGTGGCCCATCAACCATTTCCGAGCGAAGTTAACGATGCCTAGAATAGTCAACGCCCGTGCCACAGTGGAACGAGAGAGGTTTCGAATCAAGTTCCAGAAAGGGAATCGCAATTCCACTCTGGCTTCGGGCCTCCCCGGCGGGGCACTGCCGGTTTGGGACTCGGCGAACAGGCACGGTCACGCGCTTCGCGGCCTTAGAAACGCTGTGTGAAAATAAGGACGGTTCCTTGATCTCATGTCATTCTGTGTCATCTCACGGCGTTTTTCAGAAAGGGGATCGAAACTTCGACACACTTGCTCCGTGGCGAGGCGGCACCTTTCGGACACACCTCTCTTCTTCCACCGTGGTCTCTACACTATAGAATTTTCACATCATCACATTAATATTTAGCGCAAGCACAAACTGAACACGACTGCTGCGTCAGTGTTGGGCTGGACCTCGAGTCCAGTAAGTACGTCGAAAGACCATCAGCGTCGGGCTTGGCCCAATTGCTGAGTCGGCATCATCCGAGTGTGTTGTTATGTGGACGCAGGCGACAATGTTCGCAGGCTTTGATTATTCCAGGCGGTGCTGACAATGCGCGATCGAACTCGTATTCTACTGCGCAGTGATGGAGTACACGGTTTGCGAAAGGAGAACGCTCGTGTCCTTCATCTGGACCCTGTCTTGGACCTTGATGGCGTCTGTGTTGCCCTGGTACGCCTACCTACTGCAAAGCTGGAGGGGAGTCATGCTTACCAACACCGCCGTGGACGCGTTGATGGTCGTCGTCATGTGGTAAGGCGGAGCTTTTGTGGCGCACTCACCCGCTTTTTGCGCGAGTTGATAGCACACAAGGGACACGCCGAAAATCGGACGACAGCAAACATCCGGTACTTCATGTATTTTTGTTCTAAAGCACAAGATGATTGCATTTTATGTTCAATGACAACTTAAGAAACGCACGGCGTGGCGCATCCCGAAAGTTTTATTATTGCTACGCAGCTAATGAGATTGAAGCCTTATCCAATAAGAACACAGAAAAACAAATCACGTGGCGAGAAGCGGGTCCATAGTATACCATGCCCTGCGTTTATTCAGCTGTCGATGGCTAGAAAGGTTGCCATTTTACTTTTATAGATTCAGATGACGCGACATAATTTGATTCGAACTTTCTGCGAACCAGATGCGACCACACCAGCAATTGTTGTCGAAAGACTAGTTGTAGAAATGTCCACGCCCCTTCGTAGGACGCACGCAATTTCTACAGGCTTATTGCCGCGCCAGAAGGCGCAAACAGACTGTGTTTTCTGTCATTGAATAAAGTATTAAAATGTTACACGAAAAAAAGTAAATTTGGGAGGGGAGCAGTTCCACAGCCGTTTAAGCAGATCATATATGTCGTGGTCTCCTGCCTCCTTCTCAGTTGGGTTCCGGAGTCATCAAGTTGGCTCTTGTCTGTGGGACGCAAGGACCAAGCGCTCGTCCACTTTGAAAAGATTGCTCGCTTCAACGGGCATACAGTCTCTCAGGAAGACCTTACCAAGCGGCTTCAGGTAAGCGCATAGCTGGATGAAATATAAAACTGGACGAGGCGAAATTAAGTTAAGGAGAAAGAATAAGCAGGTAGAACAAGAGAAAACTTGCTTACATCTCTTCCAACTACCGCTTGAGCCACATCGTCCACTGAACATATCGATGATGGTGCCACCACTGAATTATTTTGCCGTTGCACAAAACCTTCTGTGAACAAACGTGGAGACCGTCACGACTTTGTAACGCCAACCAGGAAGGTAAAGTCTCAGGGTAAAAAGTAGAAAACATGCTGCAAAAATGACGGAGCTCCGGACAACCTAGTTGCTGGACGCACACTGCCATGTTAAAAGAATTTCGTTCTTGATTTATTATCATCACGGAAGCGATTAAAGGTGGAGCAGTATGAATCCTATTGAGGGCCATGTGTCAGTGATTTCTTAACGTGTCACCAACTCTAGACAGCAGACTGATTCCTGACAGCAGGCCGATTCCTGACAGCAGGACCATTCTTGCGGCTGAACAGCCTAGTTAACTGCAATATATATAAATGACGGTGTCCCCATTCACTACGCCCAAAATCAGAGTGAAAGAAGAGAGCGATGTCTGAACAAGACGGGACAGAACGGCAAAAGTCTGCTTGCGCTTGAGGCATCTCCTGGCTGGAGCACTGTCTGTTTGTGGCCTTCGTGTAGGAGCGGTCCCACGAAGCGCGGCCTTGTAAATGTGTGTGCGAACAAGGACAGCTCCTCGATTGGCTCTTATCGGCCCCTTCCATGCTGCGCCATCTCACGGCATTTGTCAGATACGCGAGCGAACCTTCGACACACTTGCTTGGGCCGGCGCCGTTCAGACACCTTTCTACTCTTCCACCATGCTCAAAAGCGTTTTTCAGTAGTTTAAAACGAAATGCGAATGTAATCTTAGCCGTTAGAACAAATTGAAAGAAAAAAATCCTCCAGTAACTTTAGACTGAGACTGGCGTCAAACGTCTTGTTATAAAAGTGAACCTTTACTACCAGCTTTAGTACTTCTTTTCGAGCGGCTGCAATTATATGAAGCTTACGCAGGTTTAATTTTTAATGACTGCACAATTTATACGTTCTTACTTTACACGCATGTGAGCTCATTAACGTCTTGTTCAATCGCAGGTCTCTCTCAGTGACGTCACCTTACAATCATCATCAGACAAGGCCGTCCCGTCGTTTTGGGAAAGTAGCCTAGCCGTGTTGAAATCTCCTCGCATTCGAAGAAGAACGCTCCTCATATACGTTGGCATGTGGGTGCTTTGTTTGCTTTTAACTCCGTGTTCAGTGGGCGTTTTAAAAAAAAAATACACAAATCACGCCTTCCTTTTTCTTTTTTTTTTTTTTGCGTGTGTTGACGAATTGAGGAACATGCAATTTTTTAGAAATTTTAAATCCGCAATGGCTGTCCGAATAACTAGATTATGCCACTCGTCTTCATGCACCTCCGCTAAGTGTCCTGTTTTTATTGCGCGTTTCCGGAAATTCCTTTTAAACGTTTTATTCAGATAACATTAAATCTTTTATTACTTCCGAACGAATGTGTAGCTCCTTTTACGCCGTCCATAACGCTAAAGGCTTTTTTTTTCCATAAAAAAAAACGTTTATAAATTTTTTTTAAAAATCAACACATTGGTTGCGCAATTCTGGACTTATACCCGAAAGCACTACTCGTCGACATTGTATAACAGTTCTATGAAAGCGCGTAACTGAAGCGACACTTTTGAACCCAAGACTTTTATAACGCTGCCACTAACCCGTGAGCTGGAGTACAGAGAGACAGTAAAACGCCACACCCTTACGTCCGTGCATGAAGGTGACACTAACTCAAACTCTACATGCACTGATAATTTAAGAACACGCAGGGTTTGATCAATATAGACAGCAGAATTATCCATTAAGAACGAGGAAGGACGAATCCCGAACCAGTAAGCGTTAAGATAATAACACCGTGCTTTTCCTGAGCTGACAGTGAGCATTACATGGAGCATTTCAAAGTACGCCGCCTTAGCGCAAAGAAGACCCCAATAGTGATGGACCTCTGCAGTCTGTGCACGTAGCGGTGCTCACTTCTACATGGGACGATGTTTCTCTATCCAATCAGGTTCATGGTTTGCCTCTGTTACAACGCCAATGCCCTGGAGCTGGGCAGACTTAACGAGAACATCTACGCATCGTACTCGCTGGCCCTTGCCTTTGAGTTCCCCGTTAATCTCATCTGCATCGTGGCCCTGGACACCATCGGGCGTCGGTGGCCAAACTCGCTCTTCTTGCTCATGGGAGCCGTGGTTGCTCTCATCATGGGACTTCTCCGCACGGGTAAGCAGCCACACAACTTCCGTACCCGAAAACGAACTTTTTTTTGCTTGTTCCAGAAGTATACTTTATGATGTCGCAGGTTTCCAAGAGTTTGTTCACGTCTTCACTACACCGGGGAGTTTTCGTAGATCGTTTTTCACCATTCCGGCAACGCTCCTCAGACTTACGTGCATACCGCCTCCTCATTTGTAGTCCCGTGATCTCCGCCTGAAAGACACAAGTGTCCCGCGATTCCCTACCCAAGCGGTTGCACGGTGCCAGAGGTGAATGCGTCATGCAGACGCATGCTCCGTTGTATAGGTCGCTCGCAATGCTTGGCTGTCCACGGAAGCTTCTGGATCTCAAAGTCGGGGCGCTGCGACGACGGCGATCCTCGCGTCCCCTTCTTCTATGCCGGAGCTTCTACAACCAACCGCCAGGATCGCGACATGAGGGTGCAGGTTACGCAAGCTCCTATGACGTAATTTGTTGCCACTTCGGGACCATTCTCAGTGCACAGAGGGTTTAGGACGCTGAACACACCTGTCGAAGACGGGCTTCGGGCACAGCATACCAGAACCTAAGCCTTTACAAATGAAAGCCTGCGCGCCCGTTCCGCGACGTCGATGTATGCCCAGCACGCTTAAAAGCGACAAAGCCGGCTGGGCTTGACAGTGCTGGCGCGCTGGCTATAGGTACCCGAGCTACGACTGTTTGACAAACACAGCCCGACGTCTGCCCACATCAGTGCTGTGACGGCACTGACGCGTGCGCAGAAACGCGACACTTCGCGCGAAGTGTCGGTCGTCTGCGCATGCGCAGTGCCCACGTCTGGCATGCGCCACCGCGAGCTGCGTGTACGGTCTAGGGCCGCGTGTTTGGATCCTTATTTGAGCGTGCCATGACGATAGTCTAGTTAATAAAATTTCAGTTTCTACGTTTATGAGTCCGACGGAAATCTCTGCAGCTTTGTTGTTGCTTTACAGTGAGTGAAAGCAATCGTGACCAATATTCCTGAGAACACCCTCGTCGCAAATGTTTAGTCGACCTTTATAAAACCGAAGTCTTCAATCACAAATATATTATTTGAAAGAAGTAACGGGTTTTCTTGACGATGAAGGGCCCCTAAAGTGCTGTGCTCATGTGCTCATGCCAATTTGTTTTACCAAATTCAGTAAATCTTATTGCGATGGCAAGCTTAATGATCTCCTTATTAAAATTAACTTACGTAAAAAAGTGTGCTAAACTGGTTGTCTGTTGCTGACATCGAATGCGTTTGATTCCTTGCGACGGAAATGAGCCGCAAAAGTTGATTACTGGAAAAAGGGAAT
This sequence comes from Ixodes ricinus, assembly GCA_037355805.1. Lineage (NCBI taxonomy): Eukaryota > Metazoa > Arthropoda > Arachnida > Ixodida > Ixodidae > Ixodes > Ixodes ricinus. Next base: position 94,270 of record JAZHYW010000312.1, read on the forward strand.
ATTTTTTACCATTTTTACTGAAGTGGGCCAAATGAATGCCAGTGCTGTCTGCAGATGCCCCCGGGTGATCGGAGATCCAGGGCATGCACATCTGTGCGATACATGGTTTGTATCAATTAAATTTTAACAAACATTTTCTGAGCGTAGAAGACAACAAGTAAAAATCGGAACATAAAAAAACTAATACTTTAAAATACGTTGTTTTTGAACTGCCATGGGGACAAGGAATTAAAGTAAGGCTAGTGCCATAATTGCTTTTTTTTTCGTAATTTTGTAGACAAAGTGAGCACAGGGCACAATAGTCTGAGCAGGTATCTCGCATGCTAAAACCGACAAAATGTTTCAAAACACTTGGGATCTAAAATGGACCGTAAAAATCGGCGCTGGCACGTAGCTCTTTAAACTCTTCGCTATAGGTGTATTTCACAGGCGGGTGTTTTCCTTGTAAAAATACAAAGCGTAACTCTCCTTCTGTAAAAAAAAAAAAAAAAGCCATAAAACTTGCCATGGTCAACGGCGGTAGGCGACGCAAAGGACCGAGTAGTTGAGTGGCGGGCGCGTTTGGCACACGTATTTATAGATGGCGTTGGTAGCAGGGTCGGAAAGTGTAGACGACAAGCGAAAGAAAGCAGACGACACGCAGACGAAATCCGTCGGAAGCAAAAGCACCGTCGTTAAGCAACCGCGTTTACTTTTGTTTTGGTTACTTCAAGTTTTGCTATCATTGTCCGCAATTATTTTTAAAGCAAAGGTACATTTCAAAAAGGCTTCATTTTAATGGACCACGGTCGTCGCGGGCAGTCTCGGTTTTTTTTAGTTTTTTTTTTTACGCTGCAACAAGGAGGTAGCGTTCCGCCACTCGATTTGGTCGTCTGCGTCGTCGTGCACCATTGACCTAACAAATTTCTGGCCCTATATATTATATATTTCTTTTTCTTTTTACAGGAAAGGAGTTACGCTTTGTGATTTTACAAAGGTAAAATTTACCTGTGAAATACACCTTTGACGAAAAGTTTAGATTGCTACGTGCTGGCACCATTTCACTAATCACAAATTCGGTTTGTGCAGATGAGCTTTACGGCAAGGAGGACATAGTATATGGGGCGAATCGTAAAGATCCGTCGTCCAATTACCTAAATTATGTTCATTACCGTTTCATTATTGAAAAGAAACATAGGGTTATAATTAGAAACTGGCTAAGCGTCATCAGAAACCGCTAAATCAGTCGATATTGAAAAGGCCTGGAGCACGTGGGAAGCACGGTCGAGCGCTCAAGTTACCACTCGTGCAGCTGGAGCAAGGCTACCGATTCGATTTTTTCGTCTCTCATCCTCCGCGTTTTCTCAGCGACACGCATGCCCAGTACGGCGTCTTCATAGCAGAGAAAGTACAGGGGAAAAACAGTATACGAAAACTCCATTTTCAATGCGTTCGAATTTATTGCCCCGGTGCGTGCAGCCGCCTTTGGATTGGACGGTCTTGGTTTGGACTGGACTGCTTTTGTGAGGTCGCGGCGCAGTTCCGGCCGTGCTCTTTGGCTGCGTTCGTCGGCTCGTTGCGTCCGGTTTCCTCCTTACGTGAGAGGGAAAGAGACCTCTCGAACGCTTCCAATAGCGCGCCGACGTTGACGCGCATTCCTCTTACGATGGCACCGGGACGTGGGCACATGGTTTCGTTTGCCCAGTATGTAACAACGTACGCGACAACGTGAAACCGGGGCAGAGCAAAGACGCCGTTCGCGCGAAACCACCGACACCCGTGAAGAAAGATTGGCTATTTCAGAAGCCCTCCGAAGATAACAGTATGCGTTCATAAACTGTTGTCTTCAGCGAGCTTCGAAAAGCCAATCCTTGCGAGGTTGGAATTCCCATCCTTCTCTTATTTGGAACCCCTGCTCTAAATGCTAAAAGACTTCGTCTAGAATTGGCGCAGCAACAGCGGCGACTTCGGCTTTTTTTTCTCTTTTTTTTTATGCTTTTGCGGAGCATTTATTCTTGTAGTGGTGAAAATAACTGAAGCAACAAGCTCGACGAATTCCAGAACCCCGCGCGGCACTGAATTTAATCGGCGACGAAACAAAATTGTAATCAACGGACTTTGCATCACTTAACAGCAATCGAGATTTTAGCTGTTGTCGTGCAGAATTTGGGTCGCACCATCAACAGTATCTGAACTTTCTCACTTTGTCGAAACACAGCATTTTTTGTGACTGGATAAACCCTTCAAAAAGTATTCAAAGGGTATGGGCAACCTAACTTTAGAGGCGAGATTTTTAGCGTCCACTAACCAACAATATCAAAGTAGCTAATGGAACCATAGAATATTTCGGCTTCTAGCTTTCTAATCTGCATTTTGTGTGGCACGACAGGAATGTAGAATATTCCTGCGCTCTACACTCTCCTGGAATTCAAACAAACCACGGAGGCAATTGAAGCTTTAAAGAAGAGAGAGAGAGACAACATGTTTATTATATATGATAGGATTCCTGTCTATAAGTGGTGTGCTCTGAGACGCTTCCTGGAAGCCTGAAAGTGGTATCCGAAGTGTCGCTAAGCTCTCTTATCGAAACTCTGGCTTCAACTTGGAGGCTGACGGGAGGTTCCTTTGGAACCCCCGTGAAATACTAAACTGTAATACATAAACCAATTCGCGTTTTTTTTATTTATTTTTCCCTAGGTTCGCTATGGGGCATCATGGTCATGTCCGCCCTGTGTTCCATGTCGTTCGCCGGAGGTTGGAACATCACTTACCAGCTCGCATCCGAGATCTTCCCTACTGTGATCAGGGGAAGAGTCGTGCTGATCCTGTCCCTGGTATGCGATCTGGGCGCTTTGGCCGGCACCCACGTCGCATCCCTGGTGAGCCATCCTGTGGTCGCGGAGAACTCCGAAAACCTAGAGCGCGGCTTATTATACAAACGCTTGTGTGATTCGTTCTTTGACGTTGTTATCGGCTGATGCCGCGAACTCACTGACTGCAGAGCGATAACGAAATGCTCAAAACTGGCTGTGACCCGCGTTTCTTAATTTGTCAGTAACTATGGAAGTTTCTTATGTAGTAAATTTTATATTCTTCTCTGCTGCAATGACATCCATTTGCTTAACCATAGCCTCCTCTTGACACATGTATTTATCGTCGACATTGACACATGTTTTTGTCGTCGAACTGCCTGGCTCACAAAGCCTGGCAGTTCGACGACGGACTCATAGAGTGCCCGGTCGCAGATTTGGAGCGCGATGATCTGGTAGCATATAGCATCAAAGAGCCATTTCTCGGGGAACCTGGACGTCAGCGCACAGCTTTTGCAGCGGCGAGGACCCGAAACACACTTGTTCGCTCGGGAGAAGTGTGTTTCAGCGCCTCGCCGCAGCGGGGCGCAGTCACCGTGGATCTCCTCTCATCCGTTGTCTGCCGCTCCACCCCTTTCCATTTCGGCGGCCGCTTCTCGTTGAGATATGCCAGGCTTTGTCAGTATATAGGAGACTATGGTTTTAACATGTATTTTCTAAAGTCCCTCTATCCTGAGAAAAGTGGCGCCATTCATTGTTGTAGAAATGCTCAAGGCACGTGCCGCGCGCCTCTTCTGGGAAATTCATGACGTCTGAAATCTAGCTCAGTGCTGCGCTGTGCCGCCATGATCTTCACAAGGCGCTGCACGTTGCACGGGCCTCGGGCATCGACGAACCTTGCGCTACTTTGGAATATGAAGGGGCTTTAGTATTTTCTTGCTTATTACCCCTTCTGCCGGTTTTCCACTCCAGCAACTGGAGGATGCCGCGGTTTCGTGGGGTATTCACTGGCGACCATAGCTGTATGCGCGACTGCTGAATGCGTGCTGACGACGAGCTTCCGCAGTTCCTTTGCAACGTGCATTCCGCACCATCAAGATTACCGGTCTTAGCAGCCTAGTAATGTGAGCTCGTTCTGAGCATGCGCTCTCAACATCGCCCTCAAATATGGCATCCAGTGAATACCCCATATAACGACAAGAACGTGTGCCAATCGATTTTTAGGATTATTCACAATGACCGAGTTCCACTGGAGCGACAAACAGAAACAACCAACACCGACAAGCCTCAGGAACGTGCAGCACGCACGCTATAGGGTACTTTTGGCAGGCCTGCAGACACTCGTTGCTCGCGAAGTAAGCACGAGCGATTGCAAGCCCGCCAAAGATACCTTCGCGTGCATGCTGCACGTGCACGAGGCTTGTTGGTGTCGGTTGTTTCTGTTTGTCGCTCTAGTGGGACTCGGCACTTCTGCTCGTGCGGGAGTAGGCAGCCCTTCTATTTCTGTGATGAAGAATGGAGACAGCCCTCCATTCTCACTCCCGACGCCAACTTTTCAGAACCGTCAGGTGAAGCCTTTATGCGACAGCGTCCGGCAGTTGCGTCTCGTCCCTGTCGACAGTCGCTTTCTTGGCAACGCTGGCATAGGCGACATTAATCGGCGATGTTGCTTGTCTTCTTGAACACATAAAAATATATTGACGCTGATGTGAACATCTAATAATCCACATAACTGGTTCTTTGCCAGATGCAGTCTTGCCCCCTTCCCCCCCCCCCCACACACACACACAAAAGAAAAACGCCTAGACGCTTTTTGATCAGTTTCTCCCCGAATAAATATTTGCTATAACGTGATGAAAAGGCTTTCAGGCAATATAGATCCAGTTACCGTTGGTGCCCTTATCTGGTGGTAGATGTAGAATTTTCTTGTCACTCTTTTTGCGTAGATGTTGCTTAGGATTACGCCAGTCAGCAATCTTAAACACACTTTCTCTCCGCCGCCGTGTATCCCGCCTTTCTCTAATTCATCGAATCTTTTCTCGCAGCAGCCATCTCAGAGAATTTACGCTATCACCTCCTCAGCGTATTTTCCCCCGTCTTGACCATTTGTTTTTTTGTTTTTAATTGCGGGGAATTTCTTTGTCCGCAGGGTCTTATCGAATGTCTGCATTGCCACTGGCAGTAAAAACCTGCAATACACTGTTTGTAACAATAAATTGTTTCTATAGACTGGAATACACTACGTGACAATACATTGTTTCTATTAATAACACTAATATATTTGCAGCCGCTATTACCCTTCCTCTCTAACCACTCAAATTAGAATGCAGTGCCATAGCACTGCGCTATTGTTACGTTCATTTTTTTATATTTATATATTTATATATTTATATACATTCCCACTCCTTTGTCTAACAAACACCCTTTGCGGGTCCTCAAAGATAATACATGATGACGATGAAGCAGCGATAACGCCCTGTGTTAGTTGATTATAATCACATGAAATAACTTTTTTTTATGCAGTGCACGATTAACCAGACTACAAGCAAGTCCATGTAAATAATTACAGCCCGACTGTTTCCAAATGGTGTCCCTTCTGGACCCTCCCTACGGAGTATAAACGCATCCACTATTAGACCAGCTCGCCTTCAATCCCTCTGTAGATAAAAAGAAGTATGTCTCTCATATCTTCAAGAGCATATGTGATTTGCATCGCAACGCTGATTATGTAGCGTTTTTTTTTTTTTGCTCGTTTTATGGATTTGATTTGGTTCTGTCCTTAATGATGATGCCAAGAAGCAGACCTCCTCTGTCCTCCTTTTCGTAACAGGTGGAATACGACAAGTTTCTCCCGGTCCTCGTGATCGGGCCTCTGTCGTTCGTGGCGGCAGTGTGTGTGTTCTTGCTGCCGGACTCCATAAGGCAGCCTCTACCGCAGACTATCGAGGACGGAGAAAACTTTGCCTCACACCAAGGCATCTGCTTCTGCCCCGCATTCCCGGAAGGAAGCCTCCCTGGGCACCGCGGGTAGGAGCACGGAAAAAACGACCTACTGAGAGCATAAAGAAATGCAGGGGCGTGGCTTATGATGTTCCCGCTTCGAACTTGGTGATACGATTAGCTCCTATTGGTTAATGGCAGAGTCCTGTAGGCTGCGGAACGATGATAAGATGCTTTGTACTTGCCACGACTTGCGTTTGTTAAGCTATCGGTGAACATAAATAACTGAACATTAATTGTAGCGTTGTAAGATACGCTCCTTATTGTACACAGTATGGGCCCCACCTCTTGCGTACTAAATTCTTCACGGTGTAATCAGTCTGCGCCGCCGGTTGTCAACAATAAGCCTTTTTTGTTTCTTTAAATACGTCAGGGCTTCACAAACGATCGCGAAGCTGGAACGCCTTGCAAGTTAGAATAGCGCCTGATTATATCGAGTTCGACGGTCAAAAGTGTGCACACGTTTATTCGCTGTTGTTTTTCGCAGCGTGTATGGCTATGATCGTGTGTTCGCACTGCAAAGATTTTACACCCACAGTACTGATGTAGAACTAAAGACAACGAGCACCAATTCTTGGCTCTTGAAGCTGATCGACCTACGGGCTTGAGGAATTAAAAAGAGACAGACGAATTATATACATCCGAATCCTGTTTCTACATAAAAACGCAATCTACAATCTACAAACAGATATGCCTATTCTTTTTTTTTTTTGTACCATTAGAAGCTCAGAGCGCAGGAGCAAATGAATAGAACACTATACAGCGGTTGCACGACGCTCGCCAATGTCTCACCATGCAGTAAAACGCACGGCCTTGACCGGCGTTCCCAGCAGCGGGGCCTAGAAAATATCACAAATATATGACACTACTCTTTAAAAGCATTTCCCTGCGCCTACATTCCCGCAAAACACCCATAGAGCCACAGCGATATGCGGAGGCAGCTTAGCGAATTACGTGGCCGAAAAAAAACTCCTATTTGAAGGCCTAAGTCTCCCTGTGCTTGCCGTCCCACGGGCACATGTCTCGTTCAGTATCACCATCGCATTGCAGACTTTATATTCAACTCGACGCTATAGTTGTGGTTTTTGTTGCTATTTTCTTGTATAGCCTCTTCTTCTTCTTTTTTTGTCATTTGCCAAATTGTTAGTGTTTTAGCCTGACTGTCTTTTCTTTTGTAAAAAATAAATCGAATGACGAGTTTTACAGGACAGTTCGTCAAAATACTGGCACCATAGGTATGTCTAGTTAAACTTGAATATTTATGTATTAGTGATACTAGGATGTTTTCGTTGCTGTGCTCCAGAGTTTATTTAATTAACTACATTCGCGACCATTTAACTAGCCAAACTTTAGCGTCCTCTTTTCTACGCAGCACATAGAAGGCAAGTAATCGCCATTTACTACGAAATTAGGACGTCAAGTTACAACCTGCGCTGGGGTTGTCAGTCTGACGTTGACAGAAAAGTCAAGAATCTAAGCGCTGGTCTCAATTTTGGGTCCAAACGGAACTTGTACCTCGTTATTCCGGGATTTTCTCTCCTAAATCAAGATGCGTGCTTGACTCTCCGAAGGCTGCGAGAAAAAAAAAACGCGCAAGCTTTATTTTTTTATTGAAAAAGAAACCTAGAAAGCACTACTAAACAATTTGGTAAACAGCTTATAAGTATTTTCCTCCATCGTCAACCGTTAAATGTGCTTTGTTATTGGTCACCTGCCTATGTGTGATATATATTCACTGACTCTTATTACAGGACGGCCTCGATCACGACGCCAACAGCATCCGACTCGCCAGTCGTAGTAAACCCTCCAGCGACGTTTAAGTTGAGCACAATTGCATGAAAGTCATTGGATGCGTTTCGTCTTGCTTTTGTGATGATCCTTACATTATTTGTGCTGGATCATGCAAGGATCATGCAAGAGCCCCTTCCCCCTGTTCTCTTTCCCTACCCTATATATACAGACTTCGGGTTAATAAATGTTCGTTAGCTATTTGGAAGTTGCATGCTTGTCGTTGTTGTCCATCCCTTTCTCCCTTCCTCATATTCAGTATTATTTATTTTTCAGCTATTAAATCTTTACGGGTGGGGTTCTGGCCAGTTGTCTCCTTGTAGCCACCGAATCCCACACGCATATGTAGACCAATCAAGGAAAACGAAGCAGCGAAGAGAAAAGCACCTGAACCGTTGATCGTTCAATGAAAAAAATGGAAACGAAGCTGCTTCAGTTCTCACTGTTAGTAGACGGTAAACCTGGTGAAGGTTTACCGTTACTCCAAAATGACCCGTCATTTCTGTTTTTGTTTTTTTTAAGATCTCGCTCTCATATTTTTTCCTATAAAGCACAGGTAAACTTTAAAATGTGGATTAGAGAAGTTGATTAAACAGGCGCACTCTAAAAAAATCTGGTGCGTCTTCTTTCCTCAAGGTACTTGGGATGGACACAGTGGTACGCTATCTGACTTCCTCCTCTAGGCTCCGATCAAAGTACGACCGGCATTCACAATTCTTCTGAGTCTTGAGTTTTCTCAGAAAAAGTGCTCTCGTAGGCCGTGTTTAGTAGCTGGTTCCATGTACCAGCAAACTGGAGACATCGAAACGGCTTGATCATTCTCATAAATCCTTTTTTCTTCCCTACCCTTTTGTACCGTCATTCCCGTGCCTGTCGGAATGAAGCCTTCCCTCGCCTAGGAGACTACCAGGCGATCTGGTATTTTCCTATTCGTGCATTAAATACGCCACTGTAATAACCGCCGGGCACGTGACATCATCGGACCATGTTCATGGTCATACCTACCCGCAACACCCAATAAACCCGCAGGTTGAGTCCAACAACTCCCAAATGTTCCTACACAAAGTACAGGAGCACAAGTCCCAAAACTCCACCCAGAAATTTGTAACTCCCCTACCCTACAACCCTACACAAACCCTAAATCAGAAGGTACGCGCCCAGCAGCAACGTCACCACAATGGCAGCTCAACTGGCACACAGATCTGACGAGACAGAGGACTGTGGCTCCCTCTGTGTTACGCTCGTCCAGACGAAGTAGCTCGAGTCGACGCGGGAGATTTAAGTAAGCTGGCAGGCGTCGGCAACGCCGTCGCTTCTCAATACGCTGGGGGTGGTTAAGCTTCTGACGCCATGACCCCCTGTTTTCTTTCCTTTGTGAGTAACGTCTGCAGTCTATACGTTTCTAAATTCACCGACTGATTCATCCAAGAATAAAAACGCCAAGTAACCCGGAAGATGTTAATTATTGGCTGGAGTGAAGAGCTTCGAAGTTCTCAACTTTCGAGATTTGATCAGCACTAGACATTTACTGTTTTACAAAACAACAACATCGAAAAGAAATGTCTTAAGGTTGAAGTTTTTTAGTTTATTTTTTTGGCTGATCATATTGTATTGTAATTAATCATGCGTAGATTATGGTTAATGCTGCTGTAACGAAGACCAAGAGCATTATACACGTAACTTTTTTTTTCAAATAAAGACTGTTCCGAATGTTCCAGTGTTAAAAATAAAAAAACACAAATATGTTTTTTTTTATATTACTTATGCAGAAAGGACGGACAACGATCAAAGATGTAATGCATAAGATGGCACACCGGAAATATGTTGAGCTTTACGCAACGATAGGAAATGCTCGTAAGAATAGAATGTCGTCACAGCAAACCAGAATATCAGCAAATGAACACAAATTTTGTTTCCTCGTACAATGTGTGTGTGGGATCTAAAATACATCTCAAACGTTCCTATACTTCAGATACAGTGGCCAGGTCTCATTCTACTAATGAAACATTAATTTACAACGTCAAATATTTCAGTGTCTTTTTTTATCTTTATGACGTACCATATTGACTTGAGTATAGGTCGAGATTTTTACGTGTTAATACCATACTGATATCCTGCTAACATTCAAAACACGCGGACAACCAGCCCTTGTCATCTACGAAAAAGGACCAGCGAACGACAAAAGTCAAGAACATGTTTAGACCTGGAAGGGATTTCCACGATGTGAATCTAAACACGTAAAACGTTCCTTCTCTATATGTTTTAGGAATGTTAGAGTGTGAGCACCGTAGATCTCAATGCTCGACTTTTCACGTGTTTGGTCAAAACTTGTGATCCACAGTAAAGCCAACCTATACTCAGGATGGGTGTAGTGATCAATGACCGATAATAAAACGTTCGAAGCCAGTCTTATTTAAGTTCAGTCAAGGTCATCCAAGCTAGCTGCGTTTGGTTCTATTTGTTTCTCACCATTGTTCTAGAAAACCAGTTCAGACACGAAAAATGCGCTGAAGTCGTTCTTCTAAGGCCGACCTGCATTCAAACTTTACCCCGTAGCATGTGGAGTTCCCGTCACTGATGTTTAGATGGAACCTCTTATGATCGACGTAAATTGTGGGTCCAGCAATGCTATATTCATTGGACTGCTGATATCTGAGACGTCATGTCGCGTATCCCCGTGCCGGTGTAATTTTGGACGGCGATTTAACTAGACCACTCCACTTGCCAAGCTGCTTCGGAATTTTAACGTAATGACTGGCTCATCGTTTCTTTCGGGAAAAGAAAGCGCGAGATAGATTTTTATGTATGCCTCGGCATTAATTCTCAGTCGACCAATACGCTGATATTTCAACGGTAGGTATACGCATGGGACGAAGCAATCAGCCGTCACGATGCAAAACCGATCGTTGATTGGTAAGGCCATGTCTGTATGTTCGTGTAACACGAGTCTATTGTTCTCCTTGGGATACGGCTCCTTACACCGGCGCTTCAGAAAACCAATCAAAGTGCCGGTTCTTAAACCAGACTTACGTCACGTTGCATAAACAACAGACGTGTCAAGAGAACATTTGCAAAAATCCCAGAATGCCGCACGCAGTTGCTCGCCAACGCGGTACGGTTACATTCCCCCATGAGGAGAGCAACTCGTCCGCTTCTTGCGGAGGAGTTGAGGCGACGTCAGAACGACGCCGGGCTCTGATTAGTTTTGATTGAAAGGATAGTGTGTAAACCTCAGTGCTAGATGTCATGAGGTCTACCCACTATTGTTTTTTCAATCAGCCAATAAGAGATTGGCGTTCTCTTATTGGCTGCAAGAAGCAGATGAACTTGCGCTCCTCGTAGCTTCCGGCGCCCGTGAAAGGCGCTGCCTGTTCTGCAAATGGTTCATTGACTCTACCGCACAGGGGCGTAACATTAAATTCACACCTTCAGCGCCTTCAGCCTGCGTCGACAGTTCCAGTAAGGTACATGGAACGCGTCTTCGAATGGCGTGTTTAACCTCCTATTCCGCCAATACACTGATAATGAACTTGAAGCTGTAACAAACTACATCACAGGAGCCGGCGTGTCATGCTGTTGGAAGTCGTGATCCTGGCGGTTAGTTGTAGAAACACTGGCAAGAAAGGCGAGCCGACCCGAGGGTCGCTGCTGTCGCAGCGTCTCAACTTCTCTCTGCTGATGCTTCAGAAAAACAGTCTGACTGCAGAGTGACCTACAGCAGACCAGCCGTGCGCCACATCCACCTTCGCGCTGCGCTTCCGCCAGGATCACGAAAGGCAAGAGTATGACAATTCTATGACGTCATCGGGCGAAAATCGAGTGACCGCTTATGAGGATGCCGTAAGCGCACCAGTTGGAGACGCGTTCCAGTGCACCACAGTCCCAGGCAAGACTCTCACTCAAGTCCATCAGTGGTAGCCGTAGTGTCCATGCCCATAGGAATGTTGATGATGGTGACCATGAGCTGCAGCAATCAGGTGTTGCGCGGCATCTACGTACAGGGGCACCTCGACAGGCACGTGCTGCACAGCGTGCGAGTGGTACCGCGCGTGCGCCGCCTCGTGCGACGTGGTCCCCGGCTCGTTGGTCTTGACGACGGCCCTGAAGCCGAGCCCGTCGGCGATGTAGTCGACGCGCCGGTAGATGCCGTTGGCGTCCGTGAAGCCGTACGAGCCCCGCTTGGTGTTGTACTCGTCGCCGACCTCGTGGCGGTGCTGACCGTTACCCCATTCGTCCTTGATGGCGTAACCGAAGGCGTACGGTTGAGGCTTGTACTGGAGAGGGTGTAAAACGGTTCAGTCAGAATCGCTGTCCAGTCAATGCTAGGTCACCACTTCGACAAATAGCGCGAGCCCATCACGGATTTATGAAATATGCTTTTTTCTAACAAGTGTCCGTGAAACGATGCATTTTGCAGAGTGCTCACATGGCCATGCAAGCAAGCACAACTTGTGAAATCGGTGTAAACTGACAGTGCCCAAGTCACACTGATCGTAAACGTGTACAAAATACACGATATGTTCGCTGCAGACATGATGACGAAATTATCGGCGCACACTCGTCAAGCACGTTCGAACCTGAAATCCTGTTTGCCTCATACATAGTATGGATGCTTCAAACATGTTTGCAGATAGTGTTTGTATGACCACCGTGACAGGGCCGTCATACATAGAATATATTTTGTATGATGTACTAGCAATAAGGAGTTTTAGGGAACCATATTTGCACATCCGATACGGTACGGCGGGCCCTCCGGTACAAACTGCGCATGTGCTACCGCAGAAGACCAGTTCGCAGTTTGTACCGGAGGGCTCATCGTACCGTATCGGGCGATGCAAACCGGATTCCTAAAATTCTCTGATGTGTCCGCGGCATAACGGTTCCGCACAAACGGACATTGGAGAATTTTCAGGAACCGCTTTTGCACATCTCATAGCCCTCCGGTACGAACTGCGCATGCGCTGTCACAGAAGACTCCCATATGCGCAGTGCGTACCGGTGGGCCCGTCGTAAAGTATCGGACGTGCAAAGATGGTTCCTTAAAAGCTGTCTAATTACACGTTAGTAAATTGGGGACATCGCGTGAGAGACCATTCTTATCTGAACTTGTTAAAAAAAAAAAAAAGAAACGCGGTTGCGTTTCTTCTTTTGTTTTTTCTTTCTCGGTAACGTTTGGAAATGTACCCGTTTTTATACTATACTCCGCCCATTGTTCGTCACTATACTCGCGGACCCCTTTCTGTGGCTTTCTGCAGTCAAAGCAAATGGCAGGCGTGCACTTACGTATTTTTAACGCCCGTCAAAACTGCGAACGCGCATTGTTCACTTCGTCTAAAATGCCGCAGAAAGTTGTCCGTGAGTGTAGAGCAAGCGTAAATACGTGCCGATACCTTCCAGTGTTGTTCGCATAAGTGAATGTCGGTGGCGTAGTCGAGAAACCTTGTGACGAGAGATGGTCTCTTAACCTACGCTGAGAGCAAGTCTTCTGCTTCTTGTGCAGGGATTGCGGTGACGTCAGAACAACGCAGAGCTCTGATTGGCTTTGATTGAAAGGATAGTGGGCAGACCTCAATGCTCTATGCCTTGAAGTCTACCCACTATTTATTTTTCTCGATCAGTCAATAAGATTTTGGCGTTCTCGACGTCATCGCAACCCTTGTGCAAGAAGTAGAGGAACTTGCGCTAAACATATATTTCGAGGAGAACGGTCTGAGGACCCGTATACGTACGTAGACTGGCTCATGTGCGATGATGGCAGGAACGATGGCCGCCGGTTCGTAGCCACCTGCCCAGATGACAGTGCAGAACCACGCTAGAAGGATGAACTGCACAAAACGATCGACAACGGAATTTGACGACAAAGGGACGATAGATGTCGTAACTAGTCACGCATTATCGTCCTGTGAATCCGAGAGTGTTTACCCTTGAGTATGCACTAGCCGCCGTATCATTTTATCGAATTTCATTGGCTTACTTGAATATCTCTAGTGGTGTTTTTCATGAGAGGATAGCAAAGAAATCTATAGACAAGAGTAGTATAAAACTACGCATAGCAAGGAACGAAAAACAAGTCAGAAACCAATAAACAAATGCGAAGATTAGCATATTCAATAGCACAGCAGAAATTTTCATCTAGAAAATAAACGTTAAAATAGTTTATCAGAATAATCATGTCAAACGTTTTCTCTAATAAAAATATATCAAGTATATTAGTAATCAAATCAAGCAGTTTAATTGCTCTGGTCATTAGTGTTCAAATAAGGTGAAGAGAAATTAAACAGTCATCACGGGACTTCTGTTGCTGAACTATTTGTATACAGTCAAGACGGTCAAGTACGCTAAATTGTGGCTTTACAAAGAAATTTGCTTTCGTGCATTTGATAAAAACGCACTAGACGGATTTCTTGATAGCTTCTCAGCACTGGATTGATGTTCACCAACATGCCTTATTCAGTCACTATAACCTCTGAAATCGCGTGTCATTCGGGAATTCATTGTTATTGTCACCATACCATGATCCCATGCATGCGTTATTACAATTCCTGTGAGCGTGTGCTCGTTCGTTATGAAATGAAACATTAAGAGGGCAGGCTCCTACACGGAGAAGTCAGCCAACAAAGGCTCCGGCTTACCCGAAACAAGTCGTGGTCACCCGCGTTATGAACCCTAATATTAGGTGATGTCCAAAAAGCCTCCGTCACAAATTTAAAGGATATAAGCGACCGGTACGTTAATATAGTTAGGAACAGGACACAAACCGGTTCCCCTTGAATTTCTTTTCTATAACTAAGCAAGGATCGACGAATTGTATGCCCATACCTTGCAATAAATGATACAATACTAAGATGTCTTCAATTAAAGATAGGACCTGCCCATTACCCTTATGTGCAGTCTCCAACACTGATGAAACCCCATTCAGCGTGGCAGTTTCGGGCAGCCGTACAGAATTCGTTTCAACCACGACTAGATTACTTGGTGTGAAGAAATAAACCGTGTTTTGTTCTACTCTCTCTGTAAATATGTAGTGGCTTTTGCCAGCGTGGGCTTAGTGCCGCCACATAAACTGTCTCAGCAAATGGGTCTTTCATAATTTGGGATAGTGCACAATCTAAAAAGCACAACTCCAAACAGTATTACCAGATGGCAGTCGGTGCTACACCTTGCGCTACACGGAGCTAACACTCTCATTTCTCTGCACGAGTCGTGTGGGAAAATACGCAGCAAGCACGAGCACATTTATTTCTATTTGTGTGCCGAAGTCCACATTACCGTCACAATACCCTTGCTCGGTAAACTAAGTTTCCCTGATTGACAAAGATCACGCGTCCACGTCACTGCGTAAGCGCACGCCAAGAAACGCTTTCATTTTCAAGGTCACTTCTTTTACGGTTCTATCATGTACAGCTGAGAGAATTTCACGTAATCAATAATCAATGTCTTCTTTTCACGGATTGCGTGCCACGAAGTCAAGGTCAGCGACTTTCAGTGGAACAGATTTTTGTCCTCTGTGAACTCGTGGTTTCTTGCCAATGTAGTTCCACCGTGATCTTTTCTTCATTATAGCTTCCTTTATAATTTGTTTATTATTACTAAAAGGATACATCTTGTGTTCTATATGTTATACTGTAGCTCCGTTCGTTCGTAGCCATATAATATTTAATTTTATTTTAACTATATTTGATATCTAGGGCGAAGTAACGTTACAAATTATGATTTTTGAAAAGACGCTGCTGAGTTTCAGGTTGAACGTCTTTCTTGTAGTCTGGTGCTCATCTCATCCTTGCAAACGCTACTGCGTTTTTCAAGATTAGTGCAGTGCGTCACACATACATATTCATACAATCGGAACGTCACAGTAAATCAGCTGGTCTACTAATTGAGAAACAAGCACATTGTGGAAGAAATGTCTGTCAACAAACAATGTACCGTATCTTTCGAGCAATAGTCCGCGGACACTATACAAATTTAAACGTTAAAATTTTACGCGGTTTGGACCATCTACAACAGGGGTGGCCAGGCTGACCCGGCCTAAGAGCTGCAAACGAAACCACGGAAACTTCTAAGAGCCGCGGGGAGTGAGGGGGGGGGGGGGGCAAATTTAAATTTCTGTTCAGGGTCTGACTGTACGTATGAGTGCACAAGGCTGTACGACAGTACGACAGGGGCGTGGCTGCCGAACCATGAGCCGTACTTTACTCTGCCTGAAATCCTCTTTTTCCCGGTGGAATGCAGCAGGCGGGGGGGGGGGTCCCTTACGAGGGATCTCGCGAGCCGCACTTGACCACAGCAAGAGCCGCATCGGTCGCGAGCCGCGGTTTGGCCACCCCTGATCTAACAAGTACGAACTATACCACAGATTTTTTTTTTTTTAAATCGTTTATTATGACAAGATGTCCCGTGTTTTATAAATGACAGATTACGTAAATGATGACTTCTGTAATTATAATTGCTTGGAGGTGCGTTCATAGAAACTGGTCAAGGTGTGATATATGTGAGAATTGCTCATGAGCGAAGTATGCACCGGGAGCGGACTACACTTTAAGAGATATGTAAAAATAGATTGACGTCCACCTGAAATGGAGCGCTTAACCCTCGCCCTTCTTGATTTCACTTCATTTCATTTCGGATGCAGATCAATCTATTTTTATACGTAAATCTTCTTCACCTTGGAGACTCCCCTTAAATCACTATATACCCGACTCTAAGATACCCGAAGCGACTATATACTTTCCCGCAAAGCGCTCTGCCAATAAAGGGCCTAGAAATATATTCAGATTTAAAAAGTCCATCTGCAGCTGTGGCACTGATCATGGTGCTTCACTGTGCTCATTGCAACAACGCATACTTTTTTTTTTTTAGGTTTAGGTTTACACATATGAGTTGCTTTCGTCGCCTTTCCTTCTCTCCGTCGATTGTAGCGATTGACTGCTCCGAGTGTTTTGAGGGAGGGTAGTCGCTGAAGATATATTAGAGTACATACGGACTATCTAAAGAAAAACTTTTTTTTCGCCCAAATTTAGCTTTGAACTATACACCTGTCGCGGACTTCGATCCCGAAATCGCGGTACTCTACAGCCACAAGGGAGTCTCAACAAGCTCGTTAAACCTCCCTTTTTTGGTGCTTATAGCCCTCCGTCACGCGGGATTTCTTTCATTAAAATTTTTGTGTTTTGGTTTTACGTAACGAAATTCTGATTTTTTTTTTCGGACACGGCCTACGAAAGAGTTGCGTGGATCGGCAGCTTTTTTACGATGTAAAGGACCCCGAATTTAACTACCAAGTTCCACTTTGTAACTCTGATCGGTTACGCATCAACATCAACGCCGTCTGTCAGAAGGATGGTGATGGAACAACTCACCGTAAACATGACTCAATTTGGCACGATGACGAGGCAGTTTTCCGTCCAACAACCAGCACGCAACACTGACACGGACGGATGCGCGCAAGCGGCAGTGACAAGTCCCACGGGCAGTCGACACAGCTTCACTCCCTGGACGGTTTGGGCAGTGGCGTTGAACGAGCGGTCCTTTCGAAAGACGGACATGGCTTCTGTGTACCGCCCGCCCTCTCCGCGCCACCCCTAACTGGGTCAGCCTGAAGGATAGAACAGAGTTAGCGAATCCGGCGCGGCGGCGTCCGGTGAAAGTGGTTCCCGATTGTTGTGGGTGCTTTAAGTCCTTTTGTTTCGTCTCTGTCACTGCGCTCGCCCTTTCTCTTTCTTCCTCTCTCTTTCTGATCTATCTATCTATCTATCTATCTATCTATCTATCTATCTATCTATCTATCTATCTATCTATCTATCTATCTATCTATCTATCTATCTATCTATCTATCTATCTATCTATCTATCTATCATTCTTTCCAGACATGTACGTAACGAGTTACTTGTATCTAGTTACTATTTTCGGTAACGAGTAACGTATTTAGTTACTTTTTCAGAAAAGGAACGAGTAACGGTATTTAGTTACTTTTAAGGCCAAGTAACGAGTAACGGTATCTCGTTACTTTTGAGGAGTAACGTGTACAACACCGCTTTAACGGCCTTGTTTTATTCTAGCCTTAGTATGTGTCTATTGCGACAAAGGCAGATGGAAAACCAGAAAAACAAATAAACAGAATGACAATACAGCAACATGTATCGCTGAACACGTCAGTCGAACAGTTCGACTGACGTGTCCAGCGATAAACGTTGCTGTACTGAACTCTACAGCTGAGAATGTCCTTCACCCAGCGAGCACAATCAGGTTCGTTAATTGAACTTTCTAGAACCGGGTACGGACCGAATGTAAACCCTGAGGTTGCAAACACGGGAAGGCACATAACCCTTACCCGCTGTCCTCAATGAAGGCGCAGTTCCCGAAGATTCACCAGCTCTTGCTGAAGCACAACACTGCCGTTCCTTCGAGCGCGTCAGTAGAACGACGCTTCAGCGTCACCGGAAATGTATTTTCAAATAAGCGGGAAACATAACTGATGAAAACTTCGACAGGCAGCTGCTGCTTAAGGGCAACGACTACTAAAAAGAAAACAATAAACCATGAAACAAAAACAGTTGTGTATCTGGTCTTCAAAGTAACGTGAAAAGTAACTCGTTACTTTTGAGGTAACTCACGCGTTCCTTTTGAGAATCGGTAACGAGTAACGTATTTAGTTACTTTTTGAGCGAGTAACGAGTAACGGTATTTAGTTACTTTTTTGGGTAACGTGTACATGTCTGATTCTTTCCTTCTTTCTTTCTTTCTCTAACTCTTTAACTTTCTGCTTCACTCCCCTCCTCCCTCGCCCCTTTTCTCGTCCCCCTGCCTTCATCTCCTTTATTCATCTTCTCCTGAGTTGGAACTTCAGCATGTTGAGAGAAATAAATCACGATGTACGTTCCCATACCCAGTTCCGAAATAGCTTTATCTTGCATTCTTTTTGGCCTTGCAGGAAGGTTGTGGCTCGCTAAATGGATATTAGCGGCGAGATGGTTTGGTGGTGCCTTCTATGGTTCCTCTATCGTGACGTCATTACCTTGCGAACAAGTCCGATGGTGTTTTTAATTAGCATGGTGGAAGCTTGAAATCACTGCGCTCTCAAAGCAACACTGCCAACACCGTCAAAATTAAAATTTTTACATACCTCTTATTTCCGCCGATGAGAAATCCTTTGCTGACGTCGTAGTCAGCATTCGGTCAATCGTGATAGGCCGACCACAGCGACGATTTCGATCGCTCTCGCCAATAGCAATGCGAACTGTGTATTATCTGTCTTAGTTTTCTTGATGTACCTAATTCCTTGAGCTGGTAGAATTCATGCAAACATAACGTAGGCCTAAAATGGTATGAACAGATCAAAGATGAGTGATTTCGACGTTCATTCTATTTTTCTCAACCGGGCCCTAACCTGGACACTTGGCGAAAAGTCGGCGAGAAATCCGGCGGTTCTGATTGGCCGGCGCCAAGGTCAAGTGCGGAGTTGGCCAATCACGGCCGCCAGATTTCTCTCACCTACTTTTTCGCCAAGTGTCCAGATTAGGGCCCCTGAACTGTTATTTAATAAAGGCCGTTCCCGCCCTCCTCAAACCCTGACCCTGCAAGACTTTATTATTCTTCGTCACGTTCCTGAACGTCTTTGTACGAGCCATCGTGAGTTTCCCGTGTCGCTCGAAAGGAAGCGTCGTGACAAGCGGAAAGCGTAATTGTAATCGCGTGCTACGTTCTCAGAGCTGGATGACTTCAGCGTCCGCTGCGGCCGGACGTAAGGTGAAACAGAGTATATTCCTCCGTGTATCCAGGGTGCCGGATCCTCAAACAAAGCAGTTTATTCCTCAGCTTATCGTGCAGGTATAAACACCAGTGATACTCAATTTTGTTTAGTAGAGTTTGTGCAGGATCAGGTTTGCCTCCCACAAACATGGCGTCTCGTACTTGGCGTTGTACCGATTCCACCTAGAAGTCAAGCACAGCGCATGACGTCGCCGTTAGTGGAATCCCGACCAGCGTTTGGCCACACCTGGAGCCCCAATCTGGACACTTGACGAGAAAGTCGGCGAGAGAAATCGGCGGCACGTGATTGACCAACGCCGCACTTGACCTTGGCGCTCGCCAATCAGCGCCGCCGAATTTCTAGCCGACTTTTTCGTCAAGTGTCCAGATTTATTGCCCCTGGTGTGGGATATTGGGGAGGAGATCAAGGAGTGCCACTCCATAGCAGCCACCTTGGTAACTAACACTTTGTGGCTAACAAACCCTTCGACCGCAGTCGCTAGTGCATTCGCTTCTATAGAAGACGACGACGCTAGGCTCGTGAAAAATATATGTAACACTATTCTTTTCTCCTAAACGCATCTAGATAAAAGTAATCTAATCCCTCTTGCGTTCAATGTCGTCAAAGTCCTCTTGGAAGGCAGAACACGCCCATGTGTGGTAGTGGCTGATTCAGAGGGAGTTGGTGCGAATTTCCTGAACCCCCTCTGAATTGTGCATGTGTAAAAATATATGGCGGGAGGGGGGGGGGGGGAGGAGAGAGGTTCTCGAACATTTGATACGCTGATCCCCCTCCCTCCCCCCCCTCTGTCTGTAAATACCTGCGTGGCCGGGCCAGCCATGTCGTGTTGGGCGCGCACCGGATCGTACGCGGCGGCGCGGCGTCCGTGTTTTTCTGACTGATTCACAAAACACGATAATTACTTTTCAGTTACCCTGATCTCTTGCGACAATCTTGGACGACATGGGCGAAAGCTAAGCGGTGTCTCGTCGAAGGAGAGGGCGTGCTCAACTGCGATTATGTCATCGAGTGTAGCGCAGCACCAGAGCCGACGGCGGACGGTGTCCGCATCGTCGCGTACGTGCTGCATCTCTCCGCGCTGCATATACCCGGTTCAAAGGCGTGCTCGATGCACTGCGCGGTATACAGCAAGCGCGCACCATATCGCTTCAAACAAATACTATGCAGCAAGCGCGGAAACGATGCGGCGTACACTTGGCGCAAGTGTTGGCGTCGGCGTTGTTTGCCACACAGCGGTTGTTTGTGGTGGTGATGATGATGATAATGAAACTGCGCCCCCTATAGTTCGATCTCTCGCCAATCTTCACTGGCAGTACACTGTACTGGCAGTATGAAAACGGCAGGGAAATTCTTTCAGATTGCCCGCTTCCTTGTCGCGAGCTTCACTTTCGAGACGGCTTCTGATGTTCCTGAGTAGCCAGTCCCCAAGCGTAAACGCGCAACCAAAACACGTCGGAAGACAACGATAGCGCGTATGGATGCCGCGGACACCCGAAGACACCCCCTGCCAATCTCATTCTGATCTAGAGAATAGATGGCTTTGGCCGTCACTGTGGCAAACTCCTTACTACCTGCGCAGCAATAAACGTGAATTTCAACTACTACATCGTATCCAACACTATATATTTTCGAGAGCGCACGCCGAAGGAACTGACCCAGCTGGTGTTTTGAAAGAATCAAATCGTCAATCTGAATTGTAATATACTTTAGTTTATGAACGACACCATCAGTTTGTCTGTCTATTATAAAAATATACAAGAGCTTTTTTTATGCATTTACAGATGTTTATACATGCTTGCAATTCTCATCTTCTCTCCTTCCTTCCTGAGGTCTCCGCTCGCAAACCGGCCGAGGACCGTTTGACCGTTCATGCTCTGATGCGTCAAAATGCCGCCGGTCGCTGGCGAAGACGAAAGTCGCCGTTCGATCAATCTCGAAATCATTTTGTTCTTTCCTGACGTCCGAGTCCGGCGTTTCGCCTTGGCGGCCAAGCCTACACGGACCCTTCCGCGCGCGGAATATAAACAAAAGGGTAATCATTTTGGAACAAATAGGAACTCACCATCCTCTGTGACGTCTCTCCCATATCCGCCATCTTTATTTCCCGTTCGCCATTTATAGACCTCTCGTTTCGATCCCAAGAAGAGACAGAGACACACGCACGCGCGCGCGCACACACACACACACATGTAAGCAATCACAGAAGCACGAATGCAAACAACGGATGCGTGTATTACGCCAAACTAAACCCGAAGCAAGTACACAGATTGACCACCGCGACACACGCACATATCAGGCTAAAAGAAAGAGAGAAGATATAAAGACAAAGGGAGGAGGAAGGAACAGGTATTCCTTATAGTTCTTCACGTTTTATAGGCTCAACCTGATCCTAACTTTCGCTGGTGATCCACGCAAAGATAACGCAAGTACCGCTGTGGGATTCAGAGCATGCAAGATCAACAGTGTCTCTATACATGCATATATATAGAGAGAAAGGATATAGAAAGAGAGAGATAACAATAAACTAAGGAGAGAGAGAGAGAGAGAGAGAACGAGAAGAGAATTTTTAGTATATACTGTGTATGAGAGTATGGCGGCTCCATGAGCTCGCCACTTGGCTTACAGCCGCAGACGTGCGGGCGTTCAAACGGTCGAGAGTCACGATGCCTGGAAGATAAAAGTCGAGACAACGACTCATCTCGTCGCAGAAGTCGACACGGTTCCTTGCGCTTACAGTGTATGCGGGAAATTGAAGTGTCGTAAACAATTAGGCCACGAGAAAGTGCATTGCGGGGTCACGGGTTGGTGCAGATTCGGAGCGGAAAGTTTGGGTATGCCTACTGTAGCTTCTTGATAACGAGACGGACACGCGCCTCGAACGAGAAGATCAGGAACAGAAAACAAACAAACAAAAAAAGTTTGCGGTTCGCTTGAACCACAAATGCCACGGTTTTCGCAAATATTCGTTTGTTTTGTTTTGTTTTTCATCGTGTGTGTGTGTGTATGTATTGTTTTGTTTTCTATTTTATCGTTTCATGTAGCCGGAACCGGGAGCCGCAGGGATGCCATAAAGTGAGCAAGGAGAGGTCTTAAAACGAAAAGTGTCGCCGTTTGTTACAGTAGCGTTCGTCTTCGTCGCGTGCGTCCAGTCGCTTTAGTAGAGAGGTTAGAGGTGTTCCTTTATCCCACCTATGAGAACCGCAATAATAGTGTCACACCTGAGAGTGCGGTGGATGAAATCGAAGAACTTTCAGTAGAAGGAACAGACAGAGACACAGAGACACAGAGACGTTCTCTGTGTCTGTTCCTTCTACTAAAAGTTCTTCCGATTTCATCCACCTGCAGTCTCAGGTGTAATACAACATGATTAGCTACCACCAGCTCGCTCTGCACTCACCGTCTTTTCGCAATAATAGCCAGGCCTCAGGGTACTCGCGCCTCAGCCATCTTGGTGCTCAAAATCATCATTGTCCAGTTTTCTGACGCATTATCTGAAATCGCAGGAACGCTCCTCAGTCCTCCAAAAATGTCAAAGCAGTCCGCGACAGAGCAAACAATATCGCCGGAGTTTCCTGCACACGTCTCTACGCCTCGGAAAGTCGCATTTTGGAATCGTATCACTATCGCCGATGGCGCCTCTCTGCCGAAATGGCGGCACTCAAAGCGGAGCTCGATTTATCGAGACCCTAATTCTGCTTGTTGCGTTTCAGAGACGGATTCTTCGCGTACTTGTTGAGGGGTGCGCGTCGGTCTGATGCACCCTGGAAAATAAAACAAAACAAACAAACAAAAAACTGTCCATAAACACCGTATACTTGTTTATATTTTTCGCTCTTCTAGTGCGTTCACGACGAATCACGATATCTAGTAATAGAGTTTTAGTAGATTGTTTCGATACCGCCGATATTTGTACCCGATGACGTTAGGATGCATTATGCATACGCAAAGGAGTCGGCGGAGCATCGGGTATCGTTATCGCAGTCATCGGAACAATCTACTTAAACTCCCTAATATTGGCACCGCTGTATTGTTTTTAATTATTATTGGTCCATTCTCATTTTTAATAACTTTACTTGCATCTAAAAAGAAATGATTTTTCACGTTTTGAGATAATTCTTTTTTTTTTCGCAATATATTTTTTTATGATTTTACTGGAAAAGAGAATAAACGATTATATCGCGCGATGCATTTATCTTGTGGTTAATACTACGTTATACCCTGTTTTATTAGTTATTGCTGGGGCGCCTCGGTTTATATTTAAAATGTCTCACTGAGTCGCGTGATGTTAAAAAAAAACTGAGTTTAAGAACCCCATCAATAGTAAACCCGAAACAAAGGAATAATAATAAAAATAAAAATAAACGGTCAGAACAACGAAGTTTTAAAAACAGCAGGGTGTTCTAAAACTTCGTTGCCGTGCACCGCTTTTTTTGTGTTTGTGTCTTGAACAAGGCGTTAGTTCAACCAATAGATGGCGACACGCACCCGTGTTGTGGCCGAAACATTGGTTCACGGTGGGATGGCTCGAGCACCATCACGTTCTCCTCGTGGCCTTGCTCGCGCCGCTGACAGCTGTGCTCAGCTGGCTCAAGTAGCGTGGCCCAGCAAACGGATGTATGCGAGAATGTCAACGGGCTTTCGCAATAAATCTTACCAAGAAGGAATCAAATGTTGATTGACATGTCAATATTCTATCAATGAAAACTTCTGCTGCAGGAATGCACGCTCAGTAGACTCAATCTTCCAAGACACCAGTGGAAGCGGACGTCAAGTAAACTGCTTCGCGTTAATGACGACTGAAAATAACGTCACGAAATATTGTGTTTCACGGGATCCGGAAGATGTTGTAAAGGTTGTTACATTATATACATATAGTTCCGAGAAAACAAACGCCGTTGCAATATTTTTGGAAGTACTACCGACACACATATTGTTGTAAGTACAGCTTAGGAGGAATGTGATGAAAACCATCAGAATAAATAGGAAGACGTTTATTTGCAATGAAGGCGCTATGAATGAACGGCGTTTAGCGACGGCAAGTTACGAGCGTTCGGGAATTTATAAGTTCACGTGATTGCTAACTATGGACATGCGGACAATGAAGACCTGTTTTGTCGGGAGATGGTGTTGCGGTGATGATCTGATATCGGACGAATCATGGCAGACGAACAAGCAAGTTTCTTCTCAGCGAATGGTAAGCGTCCAGTGTCAAGCACGGCACATGGCTACCGACGTTGTCGACGTTTCGGACACTTACCGCCTTCGACAAAAGTCCTGGCACCTGGGCTAACATTCTGGAAAGACTCGAAGTCTTCCTTGAGTCCAACGCCATCATGAAGAGTAACTGAAAACGATCCACTATTCAGTCGGTGGGTGGCGAAACTTATCCGCATCTGCGGAGTCATGGTCGATGCCTACTCTAAGTGGTTGGAAGTTTACACGATGCCTGCCACGACGTCCAAATGCGTCATTGACGTTCTACGCTCTCTTTTGCCTACTTTTGCCCTACCGAAAATACTTTTCTCTGATAACGCACCAAATTTTGGTTCAAATAAAATAAACTAGTTTTTGAAAAAAAAATGAAAGCCGTTTACAACTCCCTGTAACGCCGAATTGGAGCGCAGCTCTTGAGGAGGAGGGGGAGGGAAGGGTACTGAGGGGAGGGTATACCCCTCCTTTCTCCTCCTCCCCTCACGGGGGTCACGTGACCTCGGGGGGGGGGGTTCACGTGACCTGGGGAGTCACGTGACCTAGGAAGTCACGTGACCTGGGGGGGTCAGTCACGTGACCTAACGGTTACGCCGACGCCGACGCTGCTCAAGCTGGAAACGGGCGCCTAAGTGCTGCGCTCTAAAAGAAAACCGGCATCAGGCATCACATAAGTGCACCATACCATCCTGCAACTAACGGGCAAGCAGAACAGATGGTGTGCGAAGCGAAGAAAGCCCTCTTGAAGCTTACGGAAGAAGCAGTTCAGTGAAGAATCGCCAGGTTCTTGTTCCAGCAGCACGCGACGGTCTCATCTTACACGGTAACAACACCCGCCGAAGCAATGTTCGGCGGACGAAGAGCCACACCCCTCGATCTCATGATACTATGGCCTATGAACGAAGATCGAGATATTCCCAGATCGGGAGTAATGGCAGTTTATTCGGTCGGACAACTCGTCTACGTGAGGAATTTCGGCGGAAGTCGGGCTTTCCGTGTAAAACTTGAGTAGAAAAGGCTCTATGTTGGTTGACCAGAAGGTGTCATCCCTCTGAATACGTTGGATATCAATGCCCTTGAGTGTAAATATAACTGAATCACAAAAGTCTCTTTGTGTATTGTGTAACTGCCCTTGTATTTGGTAGTAGAAGCTATGGTGGTGATTTGGACCTTTCACACCAGGCTCCTTTTTCTTATTTTTCGTTTCATACTCCTTTGCGGTTTAAGTAGGCTTCAGGAATAATTTGGAACGGGGACACTTTACGTCAACGAGGCCATTTGTTCCAAGTAGTCAATCAGGGAATGCTGCTAGAAATCCGTCCCTCATATTAACGAATAAGCCGCACTTCTGCACAGTGCAGTTTTCCTGTTCCACGTACAGTTGTAAAGCAGCATCCTCATTGATTCTACCATATTCTGTTGCGGGTGAAGAAAGGTCTTTGGGTACACGATACTTGAAACAAGTCTGGCACTGTACGTTGTGGTTCGACACCCACTAATATCGTCGTCCTTATAGAGCCTCATCATTTAATCATTACCTCGTCACCTCAAATTGCTCTTCATCAACAGTAAGTACAATAGGCTACCGCCATATTACAATCCAAGAATTGAAAAATTGAGTCGTTCAATCCTTCAATATGTTTATTATTTATATAATGTTATTAGGTTACTTTACCTCGAGACGATCGACGTCCATCGTCGATCTTCAAATACTTATATAAGGGGGGGCGATCGGTGGCCCTAGTGCATGTCTAGCCCACACTAGAGCCACTCGATATGGCAGCGTAGCTGCCAGAGTAGCGCCACGCTTTTCCCCGTGCCGCCTCTCACCGCGATTGGTCACACGCGGTACCATAGCAACGAGCTGAGCTGGCTCGGTTTCCATAGCAACCGAGTGACTACTCGTCACGTGACTTCGCAAGAGCCGTGATGTCACCGGTAAAATGGCAGCGCCCAGAACTGGTGGATGCGAGTTTGTTCGGTGCGCGGAATCGTGATGTGCCGCAGCTTGCCGACAACTTTCGGGCTTCTATCGTGCTCTCTGACATAGGTATAACGTGAAGACCTGAACGAATGATACTTTATACCCTTTCTGTGCAAGATCGCTCTGGATATTAGCAGCTGTGCGACAGCATCAGTCATATCGCCGTAGCGGCGCTCGGATTCCCGGGTGTGTTCGAGGATCGATAAGACTTTTAGCACGCGATTTTCGCATACTCTTAGCTTTTTTAACGTTGGAGTGTCTGAAAATCGATGCGAAATCTATGCGCCGCATGTTGGGCCTTGTGGAAGTTGTTTCAGCCCCAGGTAACGGCATAATCACAGAAACTTTCAGCGAGGAAGCTCCTGCGATCTTTAACCTTTCGTACTAATCGACTATTTTACAAATTGGCAGTTCTGAAGATTTTGATATAACGTGCTTTCGTTGCAATAGCTTGCATTTGATCGCGGTGTTTTGGGGTTTGTTTTCTTCAAGTGACAAGCTATTAGATGCTTAGATGCTCAGAGGTGTGTTCGTCTTTGTAATTAACAAGTTACAGACAATTTATTTCTTACGAGTGTAATATTTATTTTCTGTAGCTGGGCCCGTTTGTCCTCTTAATGTCAATGTGCTATGATGTTATCATCATGTGTGTATGGTTCTATATAACCTCTTTGCAATGCCTACAAAGGCCAAAATGATGTCAGCCGACCCCAACTCACGCATTGGACACAAGAACTGCGTCACTTGGACGTCTGCGCTCGTCAACAATCAATTCGTCGGCGAATATTTGAATTCGCGTTGGTGGCCATTGCGTGGACTGACGAAACTTATCATCACTTGCGAATGCCAAGTTCTATGGTGTGCTTAAAAAGCACGGTGGAAGCTTGGGATCATCGCACCGGTGCCCTAGTATGTCACGACCGCGTGATTTCACAGTTCGCTTTTGAGTTGAGGATTACAGCTAAGGAAGAAGTTAAAAAATCATTTCATGGCCCCTTTAGCACGGACATGTATGCTACACCAGATAAACATATTGACTTTTTGAATGCCGGTAAACTTCCGGACGACCACTTGGCCTGTCGGCAAGAACACCTCATATCCGGCGTCCGTCTCTTTTGATGGCGTTAACAATCGTCTGGAGACCACCATTCTGTCCTTCTTGGTTGAACCCCGTCGACTGTTCATCGCGCAAACGAGGGTGAGACCGTCGTCGACGTCGCTCCTCGCCAGTTGGTGAGACAATCTCATCTTGAATGGATGACTGGGTCTTGAAGAAGTATGATGCTAAGCACACACTCGCTGACTATGGGGCAGTCCAGCAGCAGTCATGTCCCGAGGCAATCGTCCTGTCGTGGCCGGCGTAATCGAATTATTTGTTCCATCGGAGCGAAGTCCGAAAGTACAAGGACGCCACTACGTCCCACGAAGCGGGCGCCGTCCCGTCGGCGCGGAAAACCACTCGCCTTGTTCGTGCACATACGATACCTCGCAGCTCTCGTCGCCCGACAGACCCCGGGCTGCAAATCGTCTCACTTTCCAGAAGAAACAGGCACCATTCCTCCAGAGGCCCGTGCCGTACCGCCATGCCAAGCGTCTTTTACCACTTTTCAATAAACGAGGCGTTGAATGAACGAATGGAGATATCAACTAGACTAAAAAGTTGCCGCCCAGCGTCGCTAGCAGTACGGTTACTATGGCAACCTCCCAGGCCCAAAATGGAGATCACTATCGGCGCTTCAGACGTCGTGCATCTAGATAATTTTGCGTCGTGTCGCTACTCTGGCAGCTACGCTGCCATATAGAGTGGCTCTAGCCCACACCAGCTCGGAGCACGTGGAGCGAAAGCTCGCGCTGCAGAACCCACCCCGCCCCTGCCCGTTTCGATCTGGAAGAGCATCATACCGGCGGCGGTCGTGTATCACTACTGCGTGGTGCACGTTAAGGACCCCAGGTTTGCGGTTGTACCGCACTGGCTAAATTGCTCATCTACACCTGAGACACCAGACGCCCACTAAGGCAGACTAACTTCCGGCTGGTGTAAACATACACACAACAATTTGCAATTAGACGCACAATCACAAAGAACACAGCGTGCCGCCTCTTTTCTTTGGACCGTCTTTTTTTAACCAGCGCAAGCTCGCGCGTTCTCTCTTTTGAGATGGTTAGAACTAACGTTGATTAGAACAGTCGCACATAAAACCCGCGTTTCTCCTACCCGGCCGCTTCCTCCTCTCATTATGTGTAGGTGGTTAAAACTAAATAAGCTATAATAATGGTGTATTATTCAAATTTAGTTTCAGTTTCAGTCAGGGGAAAAGAGGTTCGCGGGAAGTAGGGCCAATAAATGAGCTGCGCTTAGAGTATCGGCACTCTCTTCCCCGACAGTGTTGTGGGCGCCGCCATTTTGGTGCTTGTGCAGAGCAGGCGCAACTGCCGATCGTCATGATTCAAAATTGCGACTTCCTCAGCATTAGATTCGGTGTTAGGAAGCTGATGTAATATTGCTTTGCTTTGTCGCAAACTGTTTAAAGTGGAGGACGGAAAAGCGTTTCTTGTGATTTCAGATACAGCTTCAAATATCTGGCAACCATGATTTTAAGCCACAATATGGCCAAGTGTCGCTACTCTGAAGCGTAGCTTATTTAATGACACTATTCATGCCCTTGTTCAAGAAGCTTGTAATACCTGGAGGGGCCATGACGTGAGCCCCGTGGTTTCCACAAGCCACTACCTTTTGACACCTGCCTCTTCCTCATTGTTCCCGCTAGTGCCAGTAAATTAGCTACGCTTCAGAGTAACGACACTTGGCCATATTGTGGCTTAAAATCATGGTTGCCAGTTATCTGAAGCTTTATCTAAAATCACAGGAAACGCTTTTCCGTCCTCCACGAATGTTTAAACAACCCGCGACAGAGCATAGCAATATTGCATCAGCTTCCTAGCACCGCATCTAATGCAGAGGAAGTCGCTTTTTTGGATCATGACGATCGGCAGTTGCGTTTGCTCTGCACAAGACCCAAAATGGCGGCGCCCAAAACAATTTTGGGGAACGGAGTGCCGATACTTTAAGCGCAGCTCATTTAGTGACTCTAGGCATGAAGTGAACTCGGGTGTATTCTTCCCCTCTTCGTCTTTATCGTTTATTGATTTCAATTATATCGAATAATGAACACTTTATATCACGCTACGCTTGTGTAATTATTTGTCTTAGATTTATTAACCTGACCCAGTACTTAAACCGTTCATTTATCGATAGTAAATCTTCAAATATATTTTCTAAATGTGAAGGTAAAACGACACGGAGATTGATGATGATACAGACGCCAACGCCGCCCTCGAAAATTTTTTGAACTTAGAAATCAGCAGTTTTGTCTGCCATCCGCCAGGTAGCGCAACAAAACACCCAAACAGTTTTTAATTGTTTTTAAAATTAGCTAAGCTCTACACCTATCAAGAAACCAAAGCAAGATCATTGGGAAATTCTAATACATCGCAATGTATATCTATTCCATACAATAAATGTTATTAGATGCCAATAAATCTGTTTGATGTCCAAAAAAGATGTGCGTGAAAAACAGGTAAGTTTGAAGGGCTCCTGGAGCGTTATGACTTTGAAAATAAAAAAAGCCACCGTCCACCTCTTGGGCAACTATTGTAGTTCTAAATGTTATAAAAGATTTTACCATAGTTTAATTATTTACTCAGCGGCATTTGAATTACCATGACTCGAAGCACAAAAAAGTGCTACGTTTGATATAAAATATCTCAACAAAAAAATTTTACACAACATTAAATTTTTTTCTGTATATTACCAAATATAAGCACTACATCTGTAGCTAATTTCATTGCCCTAGCGCTTGTCATTAAAAACATATTTGTGCTGAAAAATGTCAATTTTAGGGCAATATTTGGAGAGCTGAAAAAAACAAAGTAGTGTAAATACCAAAAAAGTATACCGTTACATTCTGCTCCGACGTCATCTTAACAAAACTGCTCTATTGGAACCGTGTTATCTTTAATAGATTCGTTCACGAAACATGAACCAGCGGAGCAAGTGAGGGTCCGCGCCATCATATTCGCAACGCTACAAATGCGCGTGAACAATATAAACCAATACATACATAATATCAAATGAAAGAGGATTGCATTGCCTTTCGAATGACATCAATCCCACAAAACAGTATTTAAAAGGAGACGAGTAATGACCTTCCAAAAAGTACCTAAACTGCCACATTCAGTGGGACCGTGGCCTTAACAGCTCGCCTGCGATCTTTTTTTATATGTCTTCATTAATTTAAGAAACTTGTAATTTTTCTGCCGCTTCAACGTTTATTTCGAAGCTATTCGCTTTATCTATCAACATGTCTCGTATGCCGAGGTGATGCAATTTCACATCTTCGGCGCTCATGCGCTCATGCACACAGTTTCAACCCAGGTAAGTTGTTTTGTCCCATTCAAAACTCAGGCATGAGTGCGCATTTCTTTATCGAATCCAAACTTTCGCCAAGCCAAACGTTTCTTGTTGTTGTTGTTGTTTGTTTGTCATCTGTAGTGATTAGACACATCTTCCGCTGTACTCATCTACCTCATGCACGTCCCTTCAAACGTGCTGGGGCAGCCTGCAGGCATATCGCTGTACACGCTAGGAAATCTGAAGCGTCCATTTTTCCGCAAAACACTCGGGAAATTCAAAATCGCTACAATCAACGTAAATACCTACGTCAATTTAAAAAAAAAAATTTGTTTTTTGCGGAATTGTTATTAAATTCTCTCTTCATGCGCTGAATTGAGCTAAATGTACGAGTAGGTGACTCTTAGTTTAGTTGTATGTTATTTTGTCGAGCCGTACACATTTCAAACGCCAAAAGCATGGTTTCGTCCTTCGACAACCGAATCCCGAAAGGACAACTTCGCGGGGCGCACAAATAAGTCGCAAAATGTCCTTTTTTTTTTCTTCGTGTGACAACGAGTATAGACTTAAAAAAACCGTCTGCGACGTGACACTGAGCATGGGTGAAACGTCGTGGTCAGTGTGACAGCGCCGACCGTTTATTTAGGCCTTAACATATTAAAAGCCTAGTAATTAAAGAAATATTTATCGGTCCAGAATTTTTTTTTATTATTATTTTGTGCATAGATGTAGCGCAAATTAATTTCAGAAAACTTCGAAGCTAATACCCCCGTAAAAATAGCATACAAGGATCGAATTAAATTTTCTTCCCCAGAACCTAATATTAAAGGGGCCCTGCAATCATATTTAAGAGTCTACCTTTTTTGCGGTTTCCACGTCTCTTGGGGTTCGGGCAAGCCAGCGGGCACGGAGAGAGTAACTAAATATCAGTGCGTCATATTTTAACCGGACGACGCGGAAACCTCCTCCACCGACGGGGGCGACCCGCGGTACCGAAAGCGCGCGATATGTGACGTCTTTGGTCCTGGGCTTACTACTGGTCAGAGCCGCTAAAAGCTTCTTTTTAGTCGAAATACAAAATATAAGTGGCACGAACCGTTTCAATTACTTATAAAACTAGTTTTTGTTCAGTATTTCAGATCAGAAAAGAAATAAATGCAGTTTATAAAGTACGGAAACAAAAAATGACCCGTCGACATACCCGCCACCAAGCGGTGGAAAAGTCGGCGCATACCAGAAAGGAGTAGTGGGATCAGGCGCCGAAACGGAAAGGTCCCGGATGTACGCGGCGGCGCTGCGGTCGTATCGACTGGAGGATCCGACCGGCTCTGAGCGTTCCGAGGCCTTCGGCGAGCAGCTTTGTCTTGCGGTTTGGCCGTTTCGCGGTATGGCAGCGCGAAGTGGCTCCCATTCTGAACTGATCTTTACCCCGTGTTTGCTGTCGTTTGTGGCCAATGAAGTGTCATGCCGGATTAGTGTTTAATCGCGCAGCAAATGCAATGAGAGCCGCTCTGGCTGCCCGCTGCATACAGCCCATCCAGAACATGCTTTAGTGGCGCCCTCTCGCGCCGTCGACACTCAGTACGGCAGCCGTGAGCGCTCGCTGAACTCACTACCCCTCCTCTAGTTCACGGCCACTCAAGCAACCAAGGACGTCATGAAGGAGGTTATTGTTTGCTTTTTGTATTTAATTTTGCCTATAACTTTAAAATAAAGCGAAATTCGAAACAAAAGTTTCATTAAGTTACTACGTTCAGTGCGCTCAGGTTCGGTGCAAATTAAAAACCAGTAAAAAAGTCCTGCAGGGCTCCTTTAAAGGCACTGCACAGATACGCGTAATATAAACACACGCGTTCGCAACGAACGCCGTGGTTTGTAAACGGTGTACGTGAGGTCTGTGCGTGAGGTGTACGTGAGACGTGATGGCAGAATTTCTTGCGCTTCGAGCCCGTCGGTGTCTGCTCCATACATACGTATACTTTCAACGCGTCTCAAATAGTGTCGGCGGACTGTGTGATGTATTCAAAGTGTGACCGAGACTTAAAAAAAGAAAACCGAGCAACAAAAAAATATATCTACAGCGATCACCGGACGAGTGCGAAGAAATTCCCATTTCCTCCGACACCGTCGTCCGTAGCGGAACTGTGACAGCAGCGCTTATGACGAAGAAACGAAGGGAGGGGCCACCTATCCTTTGTCCTTAGCCGTAGCTTGCAGACAGGAAATGCAACCTCGGAACGGCAAAGGAATACGAATACTCGAAGAAGAAAAAATAATATTAAAAATCTTTATAGGCCTTCGATTTCCTTTTGTCCGCGAGTGACCGGTTCGGTGTCCGCCTGACACGCACTTTCTAAGAACGGCATTCACACGACAGCGAGTGTACACTCCGCTTACTCCGAAGCTGGCAGTGGGCTGGAAGCTATACGCGCTAGCCGGACCAATCATCTCCCTCCGTTCCATCACCTGACACCGCTCTTTATGCGCGGTGATGGGCGGGAGTGTGACCACGTGGGGAAAGACGAGAACGAGAACGCAGCTTTCACCACACTGTCAGCTTAGTGGTAGACGGAGTATAGCTGATAACGCTTCTACAGTCCGCCTTTTCGTGAAGGCTAATTGTCGTTCAAGCTTGTAACGGCTTGCGTAGCTTTCCCTCTTTTTTTCCTTTTTTTCTTTTTTTTTGTACGTGTCTTTTTTAGTTTATTTTGATCGATGGTGAGTCGCGCACGCGTTGTTCGGTATAGAAGGTGTTAACTACTCAGGTTTCGATTTCCGTGTGTGCATATGCGGGGCAAGTTGCCAAACACAGCAACTTTTTCTCCTCCAGTTCGAAATTGGCAGCTTTTCTCTTTTTTCTTCTTGTTTTGTTGCTATTGTTGTCTTCGGATGTAATTTTTCGAGCATACTCTAAAGAAAGAACGGCCGCTTTCGTGCAGTCAACCAAAGGCAGTCGGTCAGAAGCTGTCAAACGGGCACTAAAAACGTCTGCGATCGGCGGGGGCTTCCTCGTACGATGTTGTTACTAACGGACCTCACACCTATAATACCCATAAAAAAAGATCACGATATTTGGGTGAAAATCCCGCCAGAACTTCCTATACTTATGCAAATGTGGCAATTTTTTTTTATTTTTTTTCATAGCAATTTTTTTTTTGACGTCAACGGGATAGTTTTGGCACAAAGCCTGGTGACAGTTCCAATTGCAACACTCTTTCAAATGAGGAAACGAGCTGCCCGTGTTTCGTCGCGCTTGCTTCACCTTAAAGCATCTGATCGAGACTTTCTTTTGATTACCTTCCTTACCGTCAAAACGCATTTGCTAACTCAACCTGTATAGGCGATCGTTTCGAAAGTTATTACAACATCCTTCATATCCTTATCCAAATTCTTCATAACACCATTTATTTTCTTCTTCTTCTTATATCCTTACTTGTTCTTTCTATGCCCTCTCGCGCTCAATTAAAATCTCGTTTTCCGCGGGCGAAGAAAGTTTCCTCGTTTTAAGTCGTCGTAAACACTCGTCTTCGCATCGCATGCAGTTCCAACTAGATGTGTCGTGACCAGATTTGAGAGTACGTATACGGAGCGCAACTTCGTCTGCTATACTTTCCCAGGGGGTTGTGGTGACGTCACAAAGACGCCGAGCTCCGATTGGCTCTGATAGGAAGGATAGTGGGTAGACCTCGAAGCAGGCTGCCTTGAGGTCTACCCTCTATCCTTCAATCTGAGCCAATAGGAGCTCGGCGTTCTGACGTACCACAGCCCCAGCAAAACAAGCAGACGAACTGGCGCTGCGCGCATTACCATAGGGGCTGCATTGAGCAAAATAATTGCCCCTTCGGTAGCCGAGCCATAAAGCCGAGGTCACACATGCTCATACATCATATATAAGAAATAGTCTGCCGACACGAAGGCCTGTTCCTTCTGTGTAACGATCGGGCCTACAAGCTCCGAACATGGACTAGCATTCTGTCGTCCCCTCTGCAGTGAAACACCGCGTCTTTTGTTTGATGAAATGAGCAGTCAATCAATCAATCAATCAATCAATCAATCAATCAATCAATCAATCAATCAATCAATCCTATATTGCACATCAAAAACTGATGTGAAATAAAAACTGACAGGGGCTGCTTTATGATGCTGCTTAGAAGCAGACTAATTCAGCGCCGTTCATACACAAGGGGTTCATCGTTGGCCCCTGCGAAGTATACCATCTCCAGCATTTCGTGGTTGCGGAGCCTGTTTGTTCGTTTGCTCGCTTTCCGATGTGGCGAACTCATATATGTTCACAGTGGTATCGGAATTCATTGAAACTCCGGGCCTTTTTCCAATACAGCTAGTGTAGTCTCCAGGACAGTTCCATCTTTAATCATTCATTACAACTAGTAAGAGTGAGAAAATAATGATAGATGGTGTTTTTCTTTAAATTAAATATGCGTATGATTTTAGTTGACAGCGGTAAGCCACATTCACATAGAATATGATGCGAAATTCCTTCAGCGGCTTTAAGGTTAAAAAAGGTGTTTTACAGCGTAAAATTTTTAAAAGGATCGCCAATCTTTTTAGTTTTCTTTTTCTTTTTAAGACTGTATTTAAAGAAACTGCATGTAGAAACAAATACACAAAGAAATACCTGTTGGTGTACTTATGATGAGGGAACACGCTTGGCTAATTTAAGTTTCACTCTATTCCCGGCAGCGTAGACATAATAAACGTTTTTTCTCTCCCATAATAATCTAATAATTGACTGGAACGAGTCTGCGCGCTCCCCCGAATGATTTTCGAATCTGCCGGAGTGTTTGGCTACCACTCAGTCTCTTGGCTACACAGCTGATTTATTTATATTTATTTTCAAATCTAAATCCTTCGAGTTACTTGACTTCTTGCATTGCTCAAAAGCAAAACACAAATCTATTTTAAGGCTTCCTTACTATTATTTCTACCCGCTTGCGTCTGTGCGTGAGCGTGTTCCAGGAATGGCTGTGCATTCCTCCTACGCTACAACACTCCAAATGATTAACGTGGGCCCCTATTGGAAATTGCTGACCTCTTTGGCTGTCCGCGTGTTCATTCGAAGCGGTTACAATAAGATGCATGAGGCGATTGGGAAACCGGACTTATGTCAATAGGCAAATAACAGATCAATGGCGCCGTGGTGAGAGGGACGTCAGAGAGTAATGGAAGCGTCGTAGCGAGACCAGCTGCAGCTACCGCGAACTCGATGTAGGATTTGCATCATAGTTCTACGTCTCGAGCATCGTTGTCTCATCACGCTACGTCAATGAAAGAGTCATGGGGCAGACAGCTAAATCTGTGCGTTGTATACACCGTCGTACGTATGTCCGGCCGTCCGAGGCATTATGTCGAGAGCAGAGTATGGAATGATGCGCACTCAAATAACCTGCGTCTACTCTCCCACAGAGAACGCGATGAGGCGATCATTGAGATCTACGGAACACGTCTAACATGTGACGAAGCTCAAAAGTTGGCTTAGCTCATATAAGCGCAAGCTGTGCAGGAACAACAGTGTTTTTACTAATTTGAGATGCTATTGGACTGAGTCAAAATTGAACCGATCAAACGCGCCGAGACACAACAACATCAATCAAACCCAACCAATCAAAGTCAGCTATTTTTTTTTTCTTATAAAACGTCATCAAACAACTGTGACAGCGCCGACTCGGCGATTGGGTGCGCCGGATCAGCCGATGTTGCTATGTAGGTATGTTATCGACCTGTCCCCTTCTTTCTTCCTGCTGCAATAGAATCAGAGGATGAGTTTTTTTATTTATCTGTTTATTTATTATTTATTTAAAGATGCTGCCAATCCCACAATTGACTTTAACAGGACCAAAAACACACATACAAAAATGTGCACATCTCTTGAGTAGAACATCATAAGTATATCATCCACATAAATAGTCTTATGTGAAGTGCTAATTAGACAGGAAAAGTAAAACATAATAAATGTAACACTTCTACACAAATACACAAGGATAACAAAACTCGCAGAACCAGTACATCTTAAATTATTAATCGCAATGTAAGAGTGTATCTAATTGATTTAGGAATGAAGTGATGGTGGTGCTGTTAGCAACTGCAATAGTATGATCGAGTTGGTTCCATTCTGTGGTGGCTAATGGAAAAAAAAGTGTACCGGAAACATTCATTTTTAAGGAATATTTCGACACTGTTTTGCTATGTTTATGTCTAGTCAACCTAGCATCATAAAATAATACAGTACCTAAACCTATCCATTTAAAACGAATCTTGAAGTAGGAGGTAGAGGAACTTTAAGCTAAGTTGTTTACCTCTGTTAGCTAGGGTTAAAATACCAGCTTTTTTAAAAGTTCGATAAGAGAGTCCTTGCGCCTTTATTTATTGGGGATAAATCTTATGGCTTTAGGCTGTATACTTTAAAATTTAGTTATGTCATTTTTAAGGGACATATTATTCGTTATGTCGTTTATAAAAAGGAGCAAGGGGACTGCGGCAAGAACAGAGCCTTGCGGGACCCCGGAAATGATTCAACTGTATCGGATGTCTCCTGCTCACATTGTACAAACTGGAAACGGTTAGATAGGCAATTTTTCATACAACTAACTATGGGCCCCTCGCCGATGGCGTATTTTCGTTTCATAAATATTTACTGTGCGAGACGCGGTCAAAAGCCTTTAAAGGATCGAGTAGTAAAAGGTCCACTTGCTTGCTTGCGATTGTTTATACTTAAAGGCAGGTCACGGAAAGTTTCTGTGTTACCGTAGAGAGGCCGCTTTTGTAACCATGTTGCTGGGGAGATAACATGTGCCGCTCCTCAATAAATTATCTTATGTGTTTTGGTATAATGTGTTCAGGTAGTTTGCAGCAGGTACATGTGAGAGAGATGGGCCTGAAATCGGAAGGATTATTGATGTCGCCCGATTTATGAATGGGAATGACTTTGCTTTTTTTCCCATTTGATAGGCACTTTGCTAGTGATACGGGATTTATTAAAAATTCTATATAAATATTTACTCATTAATTCAGCCTATCATTTTTAAAACTCATTGAGAATACTGTAGGGACCACTTTCTTCTTTAGTATCAAGGTTGAGCAAAAGGTCGAGAATTCCTGGTGCAGCTATCAGTAAAGGTTCCACTGGCGATAACGATAGCATTGAGGTTACCGGGAATACTATAATATATCTTTTGTAAAAAAGTAGACTGAAAGGAATTTTTGAAACTCCTTACTCCGCAACTCATCGGGAGATAAGCTGTGACATTTTGATTTTTGGGGGATTCACATGGTTCGAGAATTTTTTGTGTGAATTCTTTAGAAATCATGAAGAATCACATAAAAAGAATACATATATATATATATATACATATGTATGTATATATATATATATATATATATATATATATATATATATATATATAGTACATCTTTCGTTTTTTATTTCTTTTTTCTTAAAGTTTGATTGTTTTGCAAGACTAAGCTCGCCCTGTGGGGCTCCTTTTTTATCAATGCTTTTCGCTCTCTTCTTATTTTACGCTCTGTATGAATGATTTCACAATTAATCAAAGGGTTGTGCTTTTTTTAACTTGTGTTTTGTAAACATGTATTCTTTAATGCAGCAGTGAATTATTTGCTTAAAACTATTCTAAATATCCACTATACTAATATTTTCGCTCGAGGCATAATCGGTAAAGGAGGAAAATTCCTGTGAAATAGGAGATAAAACACTCGCATCATCTGCATTATTAAAGTTAAGGTGAAATACGAAGAAACTTGGCGAAGTGTGTCGCGAACAGGGATGAATCATGCGGTCATTTTGTGGTCGGGTATGCTCTCAATTACTTCAACCTGGACTTCACGCTCCGGAGGATGGTCACCTAATATACACCGCATCAAGAATGTGACTATAGTTGAATCATGAACACGTGTGGGTAGGTAAACAAGTGGGCTGAGTCACACTGAAGAGTAGCCAGTTACTATCAGGTAGGTTGAAATCGGGCGCTCGGAGAAAAGCTCACCGGAGAAAAGCTCACCCGCAAAACCGGCAGATGCGGAGAAAAGCTCACCGGCCTTTGAGCAAATGCGAAAAAAAGCTCACCGATTTTTTTAATTTTTCCTTAGCTTAGCAGATTCTGCGTCACACCTGACAATTTAACACAATTCGAATTCGTCACTTCCTTAAAATATGTACTTTTTCTTGTAATATTCTTGAAGTTCACTGGAAATATTTACTAATGCCTCAGAAATTAGTAATCACCAATTCTGTATATCAATGCAGCAGCAAGTATAAAATCAGAACATTGGACACCGGTAAAAAAGGCAACAATTTATTGACAGCTGACAGTGCGCCGTCGGTAGCTCTGTAAAAATAAAGAGGTTTGTTCTTTGCGAGCTAATATGAATAGCGGTGCGTGAACCGCTTCAGCTCCAAAGGTTGTGTAATGACTGATAGATAAGTAGGTGTTTGTTGATGTAATCAGCGGTGGCTACGCTGTTTTCTTTCTGTTAATTTCACTAACACATCTTTAGTTGCAAGAAGAGCTTCGTCCTGTCGTGTTTATTGTGTTCACTCCGTCGTCGTCGTTTGAGCGGTTTTCATCATGTATAACGTTTATCAACTCGCCCTAATCGCTCCCTTACAGAAGACTACATATAGTCACAGTAACTTGTGCCATTGTGCAGCTCTGAAGGTCATGGGTGGCTCGCCGTGGAAGGGCACTATCACACTACAGATCACACAAAGGCAACGTGTGGAAACACCAGCACGAACGGCTAGAAAACGTGCTTGACCGTGGAAGAAAGAAACCTCAATATCCTACTGACTGTTTTATCCTGTTTTCAAAGGTTAACAGAAGCTTCAAAGAGAATTTCAAACACCGCATTGTTGAGCATGCACTTTCGGATTTTCGGAATTTACAGTTTTGATTTTTAGGTTTCAGGCAGACATATTAAGTTTTTGAACATTTTGCCTTTTCTTCAAGTTCATAAAGTTTTCAGCTAGGCTTTCGTTGCCTCGAGAGTAAACCCCAGAAAACACTGTCCCGCACTTACAAATTTGCGAGTAGTATTCCCAATTAGCTTAACAAATAATACAGATAAAGGGCATTTTCTTTTTGCAAAGTTGACGAATTTTAATGATAATAAATTGACATATGTTACGCATGATCCAACAGACTCCACATAAAAAGAAGAAAAAAACGGTGAGCTTTTCTCTGCATACGCTCAATGGCCGGTGAGCTTTTCTCCGCATCTGCCGGTTCTGCGGTGAGCTTTTCTCCGGTGAGCTTTTCTCCGGTGAGCTTATCTCCGGTGAGCTTTTCTCCGGTGAGCTTTTCTCCGGGATTCGTTGAAATCACCCATCGTAATAAATCTGCAATCTTTAAGATCACTGTGCATATGATCAAGTAAGGTAAGCATGCTGCCCAACTCTGCGTTAGGTGTACTCTAAACTGTCCCCGATAAAACATCCTCACTCCACAAAAGCGTATAAGCAACCCCCCCCCAAAAAAAAAGAATACAAAAAACGGAAGTCTATGCTCGGGGAAGTGAGGGAGAGGAGGAGAGGAGGGCGAGCGGGGACGTCAGAACGCCGAGCTCTGATTGGAAGATATAGTGGGTAGGCTTAAAGCTATAGCCGCATTTGTCTCCACCGCACTTGTCGGACGAGTTGTAACTTTAGCGCACAACTGCGCTTCTCACGCGCTCAAAGTCTGTCTGAAAATGACCGATTTAGTGGTTTTAAATGACGCTCAGCAAGTTTCTAATTGGAACACCATTTTGGCGGCGTATTAGCGACGTGCGCGAACAAAAGCGTCTCTGTGTGTCAGCGTTCACGATTGACCAAACCATAGCTTCCGTGCATACCGATATAATGCCTGCCCAATCGCCGGTTCACGGCGAGGCAAATCCTGCCAATCACAGCGGGGCAAATCATAGTTGTGACGTCACGAAAGGAAAGAGTAGGAGGCGCTACCGAAACATCTCGGCGCTAATAGCGGCATACATTTCGCAATATCGCCGAATTGGTTTTTCTCGGCACGTAGTGTATGTAGATGATCCCCAGCACTCTCCTTATGACGTCGCGTTCCTAGAAAAGTTGCCTTTCCGGTTTCGATTCGACGTGCAGCCGTAAGCA
Organism: Ixodes ricinus; assembly: GCA_037355805.1. NCBI lineage: Eukaryota > Metazoa > Arthropoda > Arachnida > Ixodida > Ixodidae > Ixodes > Ixodes ricinus. The sequence continues at coordinate 135,355 of JAZHYW010000312.1, forward strand.
AGTACGCGTTACGTGTGCGTGACCGCGACAGCAAGACGGAAGAGCTTCCAGCGCCCGCGTTCCACAATAAATTCCAACTTTACGAGATTTGACTGCAGCTTTTCGTTCCTTCTTATGTCTTTTTTTCTTCTTTGTTCTTCTTCTTCTTATTCGTTGCTGGACAGCGGCAGTTCAAATGGAGATCGTTTCTCCAGATTGCGACTGCTGCGTGCGCCAGGCGCCGTAGACAAGGGGGCGATTGACGAAGAACCATTCCGCGCGGTTACTTACACGCTGTTTTCCCCGTCGTAAGTGCGGCACACTCTGGTCGTCCCCCGTCCGTTCTGCGGCCATCTGTCGCGCCTGCCCAGGGAACAACCAGGGCACGACGAAATTCGAAGGGCGATAAACGATTCTAAAATAACCCCCTCCCCGGGATCGGCGTCCGCCGCACTGACGGCTCGCGCGGTGCGCTCGAAAGACGTGCGAGAGAAGGGCGGGCGTTCAATGCCGCCAGCACGGAACAGCGTGAACGGAAAGGACTGGGAAGCCCTAGTCTCGAGCCTTCGGAGAAATTTTCCACATCTCACTCAAGACATTGTGGCGCGGAAAGTTGCAGTTAACGGAAGACCGCCGATACGCGCGTTGGAACCTATCGGAGACGTGCATGCATGCGCTACCAAAAGCGCCCATGGGGTCGGCCCTCCGGCATTGGCCAAACGCTCACTACGACCTCTTGAGGGCGATGAATTCTGCTTTCATTAAACGGAAATAAAAGGAGTGTCAGACTGCCGACTTTGATGGTGTCGGTTTATGAATAAGACGACTCCAATCTTCCAACCAACATTTTACACACACCATCGGAACTTACCACTGACAATCGATAATCTGGGTCGTGACGTCACTGATTGAAAAACCATAAGCGGGAGCCACCGAGACTAAAGCCCCTTCATGTTTCAAAAGTAGCGCAATGTTCGTCGATGCACGAGGCACGTGCAACGTGCAGCCCAGGCACGTAGCCAGGATTTTGTTTCGGGAAGGGGGGGGGGGGCATTCATGACTAAATGCTGTATGAGGGGAGGGGGGAAAGGAGGTCCCAGCAAAATGGAAGATTTCGGGGGGGGGGGGGGGGGGGGCGGGCCCCATGGGCCTCCCCCTGGATACGTGCCTGGTGCAGCCCTTGGGAAGATCATGGCGGCACAGCGCAGCACTGAGCTAGATTTCAGAGGCCATGAATTTCCCAGAAGTGCGCGCGGCACGTGCCTCGAGCATTTCTACAGGAATGAATGGCGCCCCTTTCCCAGGATAGAGGGGCTTTAACCGAGACAACCCGTCGTCAAAAGCGATCTGCTCCTGCTCACGCTATTTCTTCTGAAACAACTCGTGAAAAGTTTAAACGCACACCCGTATTTAACTCTTTTTGTTTCTGTTTTTCGTGGGGAAGGGGGGTATTTTTTTTTATTAATATTATTATTCACAAGGTGTGGCATGAATCTGACTGTCGCTGTCTAATCTTTTTGATCTTTGCGCCGTTATATTTGCGTGACATATTCTAAGCCACCAATAGCCATTCGTAGACATAGACAGAAGGCCTCCGCACGTGTCATCCCAGTCAGATCGATCGAGGCCTGAGATTGGCCACGAGTGCTGTGTCAGTGTTCGGCTGGAGCTCGTGTCCAATCAGCGCGTCGAAGGTCGTGGCTCGGGCCCAATAGCCGAGTTAGCGCGATCCGACTCTGATGACGTTTCATGGAGAGAGAGGAGACCATGCGGAGGCCATCTGCCTAAGTGGTTTTGGAATGACACGGGCGAAATAACACAAAAAATAACTTTCTCCCGGCAAAAAAAAAAAGAAAAATAAAACGGACGGAAGCGGAGCGCCACACGATTTATGTCGGAGTCGTATCGCCTCACGATTTGTTAAATATACTGTTTTTGGTGGGCCTTATCTCGTCATGGTTGCTGCCTTTTCTGGCATAGTTCGTCGGTGCGATTCGGTGCCATGGCTGGTACGTGGTGGCGTTTATTCGGTACATTCTTAAATTGTCTCCGGCTTTATGGTTACTGACAATTTAAGAAACGCCGATCCCGTCATAGTATATTGACTGCGGAACGATAGCAAGTTGCCCGGGAACTTTTTTTTTTTTCTCTATATCACACTGATCCTTGACCTATTCTTCCGCCTTGGGTGCGCGATATGAAACTGAGCTGATGTCATAATTTTTCACCTCGCCATTCGCCGAGGTCCCTACGCAGATCGCGGCGATTGGTTCCTTGCGGAAAAGCGAGTGCACGGAGCAGTCTTTAAAGGGAGGAATCTCACACAGCGATATTCTTTTGGTGTGACAGCGCGCGCCATTAAATCCCGAGCCTGATAATACGTAATGGCCATCTTTCTTTTTTCCTTCTGAATTGCACACGTCACAGATTAAACGGACGAATTCGGGTCAATCACTCACATCGATCCCCACCCGAAGGAGGTGCCGGTGGGCACAAATGATTTTTCGTGTGATTGACAAGCCACTGTCCGAAAAGTGAAGTCGGTTTTCTATCTCACTTCATCCGTAGCGTCGTGGCAGTGCTATAAAAGCTCTTTATTTTTATTTTGTCTCTAACTTTACATTATTACGTTGCTTGTTTGCTTATTTGTTTGTTTGTTCTGTGTCTATCAGTCGATTCGTTTTCTGGCACTGTGTCCTCCGCGGCTGCAAAAAAAGACAAGAAACCCTCCTCGCGTACCATTCGAGAATACAAGTTGGGCTGCTCCGTAGTTGCTATATATGCTTGTCTATTATCTAAACAAAACAAAAATCACAGTTTGTATCCGTACATTGAACAACAACAGCGTTCTTTTGTGTTGCGTAGTATACTCTCGCGGACCGACAAGGTCGAGTTCAATTCTAAGCGATGGACGGTACCCGTCAATACCACTTAGAAGACAAGGCCGATGCATGACGTCATCGTCAGTGGGTCTCCGACCGTTCTCACGAGCGGCAAACACGGTGAAGCTTCGGCACGAGACGCCGCAAAGCGGCAGATGCGTCCGTCGTGGCGTCTCCGCCTGCTGATGCCGCGCCAGCGTTGTGAGGCGCTGCAAGACGCGCTGTCGACGATGCTGATTCAAGGTAGGCAACGCTGTGTAGATCCACAAAAAAAAAAAACACTGGCTAGGTGGCGCAAGTTTTCGCCCGATTCAAAGGGTTCATCCTCATCCATCCATCCGTCCAGGGATGACGTATGGATGGAGAAAAGCGCCCAGGCCTTGTCTTCTATAGGTGGCACTGGTCCCGTACGAGATTGTGAAACTTCTCCAGCAATAATAGGCTCTTTCAGGTCCGAGTGGCGGGAACCTATTCGAAGGCCGTTTCGGAAATGAAACATTCAATTTTTTTCATGGGGTATATCTTTTGTCCCAGAGGGAGGCGGCGCTCGATGCGCCTCTCCGTGGCGGTTGTGGCGGTATTGTGACGGCCTCGCGTGGCCATGACTCGTGGTGGACGTTCTCTAGGTCATGACAGCGTGCAGCTGCTTCAGATGATGGATTGTCTCGGGAGTCCGAAGCGCGGGATGGAGACTCCGAATTATTTGTTCGTTCGTTCTTGGTTTTATAGTATGGACACTACTGTGTATGAAAATCTCGCTTCGAACGCAAGCTTTATTTGTACGTGTTTGTATGTGAACTATTTATGTATGAAATGAAAATTGTATACGTAGGATAAGATATACTGGCTGCCGCCAGTGTACTTGTTGTACAATCTGCTTTTTGGCAGATTTAGTCAATGTAGGTATACGCTGAACGTTGTAATACACTTTTTACATTAACACTGTATTTTCTTTTATTACTGCGTCTGAGAAAGTCTGCCGCATATTATGATGTGTATTGTGTTAATACAAACTGGAATGAAGAAGGGGTCTATTCATGCGTTATAACAATTCAGTCTTAGGAGGTTTGATATTTACATACACTTTGCTACGCATATATATGCTATACGTAGGGTTCGGAGTTTTCGGTTTAAACCGATAAAAACCGATAAAAGTACGCCGAATTCATTTTCGGAAATTCGGTTTTAACCGAAAAAGGTCAGTTTTAGGTTCGGCATTTTCGATTTAAACCGATAAAAACCGATAAAAGTACGTCGAATCCATTTTCTAAAATTCAGTTTTAACCGGAAAAGGTCACTTTGACCTTCCAGTCGTACCGCAGAGCCGTGGCGAAAAAGTGGAACGACAGTGTCTATCGAAACGTGTCCGAATGTATGGGATACACGGATGCCATCACGACGTTTTGGTTTAATGTGCGCATCATCGATCGGAACGTGAAGTCCGAAATGCCCCATGACTTCGCCATGTACGAGCGTGTTTTCAAACTCGTTGTAAGGAAGACTGACTTGATGCAAGCTCTGCATGTTGTGTTGTGCTTCAAAACGTCGCACCGTGTCTCTTTTGGCGGTCACAATTGGTTGATTGGCCGATTTTGGCTCAGGCAGCGCTTCATCTCCTCAGCCTGCCAGTGTCCAGTGTTAGCGTTGAGAGGGCATTCTCGAAGCTCAGGGTCATATTAACAGGAAAGAAAGAGTGCGGATCAACGAGGAGAACCTGGGAAAGTACATGTGTGTACTATAATAAGATCACGTAATCCTGATGTACAGAAGGTGAAGTTCCATGTTTTGTGGGCATAGGCTTCATATCTGACTTGTTTGTACTTCTGTGTTTTTTTCTTGTTTCTTTTACAGTTGCACACATTTGCCAAATAAAGTGTCCATTTCTTTTTCAATGTATCTGTGCCGTTATTCTTTGAGTGATCACAAATATCAGAGCTACAAGGATCATCTGATCCGGTGTCCGTTAGTGTTTATTTTATATTCACCGAAAAAAGCCGATAAACTTTTGTGGGCATAAATATACGCCGAAAAAAACCGAAAATTGAATTTTAAAATAAACACCGAAAAAAGTACGCCGAATTTTGAAAAAATAAAAACCGAAAACGCGGAACCCTAGTTATACGTAATGGTGCAATATTGACGTAAAATATAAACTGACGTAGCTAAAAAAAAAAAAAAAATTTAAAAATAGGAATTTATCGTTTTTGTTTGAAACATATACTTTTAAAAAGTGTTCGCCCGCGTACCTTTCACCGCGCAATGTTGATTTTTGCAGTCGAACTTAGTGGATATCGGGCATTGTATCGAACACACTTCATTGAGCGTCTAGTTGATCGAATCGTTGCCTACCGTTGCAGCGAATTTTGTACTAAGTACCATACATGGGTGCATTACAGTGATTTTAATTAGCTTTGTCTTTTTGTCCCTCTAAACAAAGAATACTAAGTGGTGGCTTTACAAAGTTATTTTTTGACGCTGCTATCAAGTCAACAGAAAAACCTACTACGTTGTTATTTTTACCAGAACGACACCATTTATTAAGTTCTATTTGATTGCTTGTTCCACCGCAGATAACAAAAATATAGATGAAACGTAACTTGCTGCAAAACTATAAGGTTGCGGAAAACGTCTAATTGTCAAAATATCACAATGGCAGACAAAAAAAACACGTAAACATTTACGTATTAGAAAAAAACATTCTTTGCTGCAATAGGTTCGGATTCATATTTTATGGTATATCTGCTTATATTCAAACTTTACTAGAACAACAGCTACACAAGCGAGGGGCTTACCAGCGAGTCCCCCAGTAGATACCACTTCGCAATAGTTCAACGCGAGTGTCCAACTTTTTGAAAACAAAAGGTAGTAATGGGAATCGTAAACGTTAAAAAGAATAAATGCCGTAATAAATATATAGGGGGTGCTTAATTTTTTGTGTGCCCACATCTTATATCGTTCACTCACGCACTCACAGGCAGACACTGGAAAAGTGTTCCTTAACTTTTCAAAGTTGGAGAAAAAACGCAAGGTTTTTCAACCTATTGTACTCGCTAGACCAGGGTCTCCAAACCCCCGGCCCACCGGACAGGTGTCGCACGACTGTTCCGCGGGTTGCCGTGGTCTCTCCAGTGACGCCTGGCCCACGGCCCGCTGCCAACACAAAAAATACGCGCTCGTAATAAAATCTGCGCCGCGATACGTACCAAAAGCTCGAAGGGAAAAAAACGAAAAGAATGAGAGAAACTGTTTGTGCGAATATTCGAATTTTGTGAATAGTAGTTTCGAATAACACGCTATTCGATATTCGCTTCGAGATACTCTGTTATTCGCCTTTTTCGAAGTGTTGACCGTTGCGGTCGGCTCCGTTGAGCGCGCTTCTTGCCGAGCACCGGTGCATTGTGGAGAAACCACACACGCGAGCTCGCTTCAGCGGGTGTTGCTTCTCTGCAGTGCACCGGTGCTCGGTAAGAAGCGCGTTCAACGGGGCTTATCTAGCCGCAATCCACACTTGGAAAAGTACAAATATTGCAGTTACGTTTCTTAAAAGGAAAGCCCACTTTCAAGCGGTATGCTGCACTGCGCGCGTGGTGTGTCTAAAAAGAAATTGAAACTTTGTAAATGTTGATATCTACACTACAGTAAAATGTTTAAAATTGAACTGTGGTTATTATGCATGTAGGCAATAGACTTTCTGGGGTCACAGTCCATGAATATAACTAGATTAAAGTTAACTTAGCTTAAATATGAACAAGTGAAATCTTGGGAACAACATTTGCCAGTTCATATGGCTTTTCATTTAGGCATGGTGCGGCTTGGAGAAACTTTCGATATTTGATTTGAGAATATTCGACCAAAACCCTTATTCGCTTCGAACTAAAATCCACTATTCGCACATACCCAGAAATGTGTATCGAGACGCCGGTTCTCTTGGCATATTATTTATTGCACATTGCCATTATCGGAATCACTATTCGTAGTTCCTGCTGCTTCATGTTTGCGTAACTATGAAAACATTCCTTTGCGTTCTCGTGTATATCGTGCATAGCGGTACGATCTGATCTACAATTTTCATTAGTCTGGTGCCCCGTGTGAATATTCCAAAGTTTCTGTACACTTTGATTTATGTCTGGTGAGTTCTCGGGGTCACACATATTTTGTGATGTCATAAATAGTACACTATTGCACTTAAAATTAAACTATATGTATTTGTGCACCTTCCCATTTCTTTGTGAATTTTTGCTTTATTTTTTTTATTTTGTAGTTAAATGCTTATTTAGGCTTATTTATTTAGTATTTCCTCGTTTATAGACGCTTTGCAGCGGGTGTGCATGGGCGCCGCCCTAACCGAGCTTCAGTTTTTGTTTCCTCTTATTTCGTGTACTTCACTGAATCCTTACCACAGCAGGGCAGATTATTGCCATTTTACATTCTTCTGTGTCCTTCTCCCCAGCATTGGCTTATGTGGAGGCACGTCAACGCCCGCTTCAGTGGCTCGGCATCCGGGTAGGACAAGAGAAGGTCAGCAATGGCGGCTGTAATCTGGCGCGTGTGCAGAGCGTCTATATTGTCTATCTAATTCCCGGCCTTCGAGACTGCAACAGGTCCCCCAACTGTCCCCCTAGCCAAAACGTTTGGAGATCCCTGCGCTAGACCAATCTCACTAAGGCTTTGACTTCTATCGGTGTCCCTACAGAAAGTCAGCTTGCCTAACCAATTGTGCTTTAAAAGTAACAAACTGACAAATAACAGCAAACAGCTGTATTGTTTGAAACATATGAACAAATAAGTGTACAAAAACTATAGACATGTAACGAACGAAACGTGAGGGCGCAAGTGAATGGGTACAGGTTCATTGTACATAATTACCGAGACTGCGGTGACGACAGAAAAACGTTTTTGTTTTTTGTCGTCACCGCAGCTGTCGGCTAATTCTACGGTAATATAGATAGTCGAATCAATAAAACGATACCTTTTTTGTGTTTTAATATGATTTTATGTAAGACAAACGTTCCACGTCCTTTAAACAATCACCAATACAAACATACGTTTTTTTTTTTTCTGTTGATCATTTTACGCGCAGGCACAAGACATCAAACGTTTGACTCCGGACCAGGTACGATTCGGTGACGATTCTTGCCGCAAGAGCCACAAAGGACGTGACACTTTGAGGCAAGACCAAAGAAGTGACGACTGTTCGAGGGCCAAAAAAGTCTTCGGAAGCGCAAAGTCACAACAGTTGGACGAACTCTAATAGGCGCCGCGTGCGTACCCTCAAAGAAAAAACAACAGCCACAACGACAAAACGCTTTGTTTATGTAACAGGGAGGAAGTGGTTACCTCAACGCAGACGACATCCAGAGGAAGCAGTAATGGCGGCTGCAAGAGAGAGAGAAAGAGAGAGAGAGATGTAGCAACTCGGACTCACGTAAAGTCGGACATTGACACGGACCGAAGCATAGCACCGTAACACGTACACACTCAAACAAAACACTGTGTCACCGTTAATTAACAACGTTTGATTAGTTGGCAATGACGTGGCGCGTCCCTCTAAAGTTAGTTGGTTAATCCGCCCGCAAAAGAAGCAGCGCAAATGCACAGCGCGTTCACGACACATCGCTGGCTCCCTTGGTCTTCAGCTTCCGCTGTGGTCCATGTCGAAGCTAGAACGAGGTATGCTGGACCCAACAAGAAACCATTTTCGCTAGCTGCTTTTCTCATCTCTGCGCGGGGGACAACGAGGGCTCGCCGAGGAACCCCCCAAAACGTAATCGCCGAAATAGAAAGATAACAGGGACAATGCGGATTCCGGTTCCACGCCGGCGGCCCTGCCTGCCACGCCACAAAGGCCCGAGAATGGCACGGAGGGAAAGCGGCTCGTGTCTTCTGGCGGCACAAAGGGGCAGGGCGAAAACAACTTCTCGCCGCGGCTCCTGAACCGCCGTGACCTCATTCGCCGTCAGCAGTGCGCGTGCTGAAGGCTCATCATCTTTGGGAGCGGAATGTCTTGCTGCGCCTGAAAGGCCCGAGGTGGTGCTGGATGTCGTCGCCTTCCTCCGAGATGCTCCTCTCTGTTCAGACATCTCATCAAACGACGTTTCATCGAGCGCCATTTCATTGAACGCCATTTCATCGAATGTCGTTTAGTCGAATACCGTTTCATCGAATGTCTTTTCATCGAACACCGCTTCATCGAAACCACCTAAACACATCTGCAGCTGTCATTGTGGAGGCTTTGTTGCTGAGCGCGTACCCTCTGCAGCATACATTTCGCACCGCCAATTTACTCCTCTTCGGCAAGAACAAGTAGGAATCACCACCAGATTGGTGCGACGACGTCACGTGCAAGCCACGTATAGAGTGCAAAAACGTCAAACGCTGCTCACGTTCCTGTCAAATTTGCCTTGTTATAAACATCAACCTTTCGTTTCGCAAGAGAACCACCGACTGACCCCAACAAGAGGAACATCTTTGCGTGCATCATTACCGTGGTTATCAAAACGCTTTTATTCCCTCGTCGTTTAACGCGTACAAGGACTGTGTGCCGTACAAGTGTTTCTGGTATAGAAAGTACCCTGTTTATGACTGCAGTCGAGCCTTTGCGCTTCAAGGACGCAGGCGGAAAAGCGATCAGCTGCAGCGACGTCTACCCTTTTGTAGGAACGCGCACGTCCGTGCTCCTGTGAGGACAGGCGCCTGAATGCAGCCTCCTCTGGAGGATTTCCCCAAACATATCTTCTTTAATTGTTTCCTTATTCGACCAGTGACGTCAATTCTTTCCGCCTACTGGGGTTTTCTTTTTCCTCCGCGTCGCACAATATATCGACACATGCGAAAGCGTCTGATGATTATACATTCCGCAGTGTACTGCTCGAGTGTGTTCGGCGTTCAGCGGAAACCGGGAGCTTTAATTGGAAAGTTGCCTCCAGCCTAGATCTCGTCGTACACTGCAGTGTGATAAGTGCTGCAAGTCGCCGACTTCGCTGAAAGAAGAGCTGAAGACCAGATTGAACCTCCGTAACGCCAAAACCTCTGTCCGTGCCAAAAGCTCAACAAATCCAAAACGATCGTTCTCTTGTTTTTTTGTCTTTGCTCGAAGGCGTGCCTGATGATGTCCTGTTGTTTAACCATCGGCAATGGGCACTTCACTACCAGTCTGGATAACAAAACATGCATTTCCATTTATGTGGAATAAACACTATTATTATTATTATTATTATTATTATTATTATTATTAATATCATTATTAATTAATTAATTATCAAAATCGCCAAATCATTCCTTCGTAGTCTTCCTCACGTCTAGAAAAACGACATCATACGCAATTGATATGACGAAAGTACGCGAGCTTATTATGTTCCACATTTCTTTCCTCAACTGCCACCTGGACTGCTGACATTTACTTGTATGCTAAAATCAAGAAAGTGCTGAAGAATATTGCGCTGAAGTCTGAATGCTGACGTGCTTCAAGTACTGAAACCGTTCCTTCGAATGTCTTAGTACTTTTTGATTTTTTTATTAACGTACGTGTTTCTAATTTGACGATCTTGAACGTTTTTTCTTTCTCGTACAATCTGTAATGTACTTGCGCTTTCTATATTCCGTTCACGACTAGAAGCTCCACCTTCAGAACGAGCTTTCTGCCCTTGCTAACACAAAGTCTGAACGCGCAGGCACGCGCAACCAAAGCACTGCGGAAGCCGGCGAGCTTTCTTCTATTTGTTTGTCTCCTTAAAAGCTGCGTTCTTTTCCTTTTTTTTTTCATTACTTTAGGTTTTGTAGCGTTATTTTTAACCCTTCGCTTCGATTCGGGACAGTGTGTATGATATTGCACGATATCCGCGAGACTCATTGAAGAAGGTACGTGTGGGTGTATGTTTTTATTTTATTTTCGGCTCTGGGTAGTTAAGTTTGACGTTTAAATATAGTTGGGCAGCCTCGCACAAACCACTTGTTGGCTTTGATGCGCCCGTTTCTTTCACTCTGCTTTGTCTGTGGCAATGAATTATTTTTTTCTCCAACACATCGAGCACAAGCCTAACACGATGTTAACTACCAATGGTACCTGAAGGCAAATATCGCCCCGCCTTAGACGCCACGTTCCATATTTCATGTGGCTTGGATAGTGCCACTCCTAATGATCTGCCTTCGCACAAGACTTACAACTTTGCTTCGGGGCACTACATTGGATTGTATCATCACTTTTCGGAGGTAGACTGGGAACCAATTTTAAAGTGTCAGGATGTAAATGGCCAAGTCTCTAAATTCACCAAGATTATTCAGGATGGTATGGACAGGTATATTTGGCTGAAGACAAACCACACATCAAAATTCCCTTACTGGTTCTCTGCTCAGTTGAGAGCTCTACTGAGAAGAAAAGCATTTCTGCAGCGGAAGGTTAAGAATACCGGTCTAACAAAGTGGGAAACTGAATTGAAGAGCTGCAGGAGAGAGTGTAAGAGAATAATAAATCGGGATCGCCAGGCACACCAAGAAGCAGTGGAGTCGGACTTATGTCGAAATCCCAGAAAGTTTTGGCAGTACGTTGGTTCGCGTACAGAAAAAGCAAATCGACCGAAAGTGATCGTTCTAGACGGTGTCGCTGCAGAAAGCACAGCAGAAATATTTGCGAGATCATTTTAGGTCGGTTTACAGCCGATCAGGTAGGTGCACTCTGTCATGACTCCTATTTGGCTGAGTTTGCTAACATCCTTGGCTCGAAAGAGATCGGTAACCCAATAAAGAAAAAAAACAAAAACAGATCGGTGGCCGAGTGGGCTAGCGCACACCAGCTCGGAGCACGTGGAGCGAAAACTCACGCTGCAGAACCCAGGATGCTGGGCTCAATCCCCACCCCTGCCCGTTTCGATCTGGATGAGCATCCCACCGGCGTGCGGTCGTGTATCACTAGTGCGCGGTGCACGTTAAAGACCCTGAGGCTAGCGGTTGTGCTGCACTGGTTAAATTGCTCATCTACAGTGACTGACTCGTCGCAACTTTGAAATGGCTGACCAACTACACGTTGTATAAATATCCACTCAGCCCCCAATTAATCCTTGGCTCGATCTAAGTCAGCAAGGAGGTTATTGAGGAGTGTATTAAAAAAAAATAGATCAAAGCTGTCAGCTGGTCACGATGGAATACCTTCCGCTTTGAGTATAACTTACATGATCTATTCAGCCCCGTGTTGTGTGAGATATTTAATAACTCATTAAAGACGGGCATATTTCCACACATGTGGGAGCTCGCTGTAGTTGTTGCTGCGTTTTTAATTGCGAAGTATGTACCAACTCGCCCAAGCCTCAACTTTAGCTGTGCATATGACGGGAGAAAGGTGGGGACGTATCTAATTATAGCCCAATCTTCCTTCTGAGCTCCTTCTCTAAGCTTTTCGAAACAGTTGTTCATAAATTTTATCTTTCTCGTTCAGAAACTTCTTAATTCCCAACCAGCATGGCTTTGTTCCCGGCAGGTCGACAACAACTAATCTGGTCACTTTCATGTCAACCGCAATTCACGTGTTGTGTGTAAGCAGGGCTCTGAACACTATGAAGTTCATTTTGAGTTAAGCAAGGCCTTTGATCTATTTAATCACAAAATCTTGCTGGCTAAGCTTTCTCACTGTGGTGTTGGTGGGGAATTGTTTGAATAGTTCAAGAGTTATCCATTGCACAAGGAAGGTTTTGTGCGAGTTAATCATACTGCCTCCAGGCCCTACGATACAAGCTCCAGGGCGCCCCAGGGATCTGTTTTAGGCCCTTTCTTATTCTCTATTTTAGTGAACGATGTCTCTTTCGTTATTTCAGATTCGCTATTCCTGCAGTATGCGGATGATATTAAAATATACCGAGAAATTCGAACTACTGACGACTGCGCCAGGCTACAGACCGACGTCAACTCATTCAACGTTTGGTGCAAAGAAAACAAGCTTCGTCTTTCACGCAAAATGCAAAACGTATGCTTCCCTTATCGCATTGACGGAGATTTATTGTCCCGTGTAACAGAAATAAACTATCTCGGTGTTGTATTTGAATCAAATCTGCGTTTTGACGTTTATGTGAGAAAAATGATTAGTGCATCCTTGAGAGCTTTGGGAGTTGTGTGTCTCGTGACTAGAGAATTCACCATTCCATGTACTTTCATTATCCTTCACTGTTCACTCAGCGCCGTTATTAGCACGCATATGCATCGGTAGTGTGGAATGGCACCGGTAAACAGAATTCACTCAGAATAAAACGTATAAAACAAAAATGTATTTCTATTTTTAAACACCTCTTTTTGACAAGTGATGATCATTCGTCGAATTGCGAGGCTCTGCTGAAACGTACCAAACTACTATCTGTATCGTCGTCAAAAAAAAAAAAAAAAAAAAAAACGGACGTGTTTTTTTTTTTTTTTTTTAGGACTTGGCACGGATCTATTGATTCGCCGGGTCTTCTATCGGAGTTGCGCTTAGTTGCAACTCAAGACGGTAGGGGTGAGGGTAGGACGGGCGGGGAGGATGAAGCAGACGGAACGCTAAAGAGAGAAGGAGGTTTCCCCCTCTCTTCTCCAGCGTTCCGTCTGCTTCCTCCTCCCCGGTTCGTCTTACCTTCGCCCTACCTTCTTGAGTTGCAACGGACTATAGAGTGGCTACAAGGCTTAATTCTACAGTTTATATACCCGTAACTTTTAGTACTGTATGCCCGATCCCCAGCTTAGTGGAAAGTTACAACGGGTACGCGGAAAAACTTGATATTTTTTTTTATTTTAGCTCAAACAAGTTCGGTCATTCGGTTAAAAGCATGTTCGAGTTAATGCTGTCTTGAAAAGTATTCTTTCTTGTCAAGCGAGTAATGCTTCGTTGCTTTAAATTTGAGGCTATAAGATTTAACTGCAATGAAATGCCAACGCGCTAATCTTCTTTCTTTCTATGCGTGATGAAATGTATTGCTTATGTGTTCTTGTCCAGTTGTAATTTTTATTGTGTATGTGCAACATATATGTATGTTTCATTTTAGTAAGTGTTTAAATGTGTCGGTGCGCCAGCACCAAGACCTTATGGTTCTTCCTGGGCACTAAGTAAAATAATAATAATAATAATTATTATTATTATTATTATATATTATTATTATTATTATTATTATTATTATTATTATTATTATTATTATTATTATTATTATTATTATTATTATTATTATTATTATTATTATTATTATTATTAAAGCTCCAGCCACTCAATAAGCTAGATTCCAGAGTAACGACACCTTTCAGTCATCTGTGCGCTTAAAATTAGTGCTGCCAGTTAGAGCGATTGACAGCCTTAAAAATGGCGCTGGCTACTCCCTATACATCTTAGTCTTTATCAGAAAGACCAGCAAACGGGGTTTCGTCTTCCAAAAGTGTGAAAACAGTCCGCAACCGAGCAAAACTTATGCGTGCAGAGACTGATGGAGAGAAGGAGAGCGCGCGGTGACGTCATGACGTCGATCTCAGGTTGGAATGATTAGTGGGTAGCAGGGGCGGATCCAGAACTCCCGTTTGGGGGGGGGGGAGGGGGGGGGGCGGAAAATTTTTAAGGGTCTCCCATTCTTTCTTGTGCAAGGGGGTCCACCCATGTCAAATCGCCCTCCGAGAAGGTGGGAGGGATGGGGGTCGACTTTGTTTGGGGGAAAGGGGGGGGGGGGTGGCCGCCCCCGTCGCCCCCACCCCCCAAACTTGGATCCGCCACTGGTGGGTAGACGCCGCAGACCTAGAGCTAGCTGCCACCTTTGTCTCCACTGCACTCATGGAACGCGTTCGAAAGCGAACGCGAAGCCGAACGCCGTCGTTCCCCGTTCGAACGCGTTCGACGAGTGCTGGGAGACAAAGCGGCTATACTTCGTTTCAGCGGGTCCAGACGCAGCCGATGCTACAAGCACGAGCGTGTGGCCCTGAACAGTGCCTGTACTGCACGAGCGCACGTGCTTGGCAGGCATGCTGGAAGCCCGAGGCTCGCGCTGGAAGCCCGGAGCTCGCGCTTGTGGCATCGGCTGCGTCTGGACCCAAGCTGAAACGGAGTATAGCTTTGACCTTTCCAAAAAAGGGCTCCTGGTTCCATTTTCATCGTTCGTGCGTATGGCGCGTGATTCGCTCGCTTTCCGAAGCGACGAACATGCGCGTGCTGAGCTGAGGAGAACGCACTACGTACTTGACCAAATTATAAAGAGTTTGCAGACCGCATTATTCGTCTGCTTCTTGCACAGGAGTTGCGATCACGTCAGAACGCCAAACTCTTATTGGCTAACTGAAAAAAAAAAAAAAATAGGGGGTAGATTTTAAGGCGTTTAGCGTTGAGTTCTATCCACTATTCTTTGCAATCAAAGCCAATCAGAGCTCGGCGTCGTTCTGACGTCACCGCAACTTCTGCGCCAGAAGCAGACGACTTCCTCCCCTCGCATCGCTCTAATTGTAATTGGTTTTACTATAACTGAGGCTAAAAGGTAATTAAATGGGCAATATAATTATACTTTTACTTGAAAGTAGGGGGCATGCAATTGCATATTACTCGAAAATAATGGACTCACGATTACAAATTACCCGAAAAAATGGACATACAATTACAAACTACTCCAAAGTAATGGACGCACGATTACAAATCATTCGAAAGTTACGGACACCTGATTACAAATCATTCGAAAGTGATGGACAAACAATCACAAATTACTTGAAAATGAGGGACACCCAATTAATTACAAACCACCCAAAAGTAATAAGAAGTAGTTATTTAAAATTACAAATTAACTCGGAAGTAATGAGTTCGAATTACAATTTACTCGGAAGTGATAAGTTCGAATTACAAATTAGTCAGTTACTTGCAAGTAAGAAAATACAATTTCAAATTACTGGAAAGTAATTAATTCCAAATAAAATTACTCGAAAGTAATTAAGTAAAGTTACAAATTATAAATTCATTAACAATGATTCAACTACTGTAATTGAATTACTTGCCAAGTTCGTTGTGCTGAGTCCTTGGGCTTTCAGCGTTTATAAACTATATAGGTAAGTTAGCAAAGGTTGTACATTTAAAAGAATAAACACGACGTGAGTTTATCTCTTTGTATGCGCGTGTGTGTGTGTGTTTCGTTCAAAAGTGGAACTTACTTTTTGTTGCGCTTTTCCCAGTTTCTGCACTCTTTTGACAGATCGGCTGGAAAGCTTTCTTTTCTGGGCCATGCTACTAACTTTACAAATCTCAGTATTTTAGACTGGTTTATAATAGATCACTGAGTAAGCTGCTGGTCCGAGAGATTTCGAACGCAAAGATACAAGTAGCGGCGTATCATATCGGAGTCATCGGAACGATCTACTAAAACTCTCTAGTATCGTTCGCGTCGTATTGTCCTCAACTGCTTCGTCCTCTTTTTTGTGTGTGTGTGTGCGCGCGCGTGTGTGCGTGTGCGTGCGTGCGTGTTTTGTGTGTGTGTGTGTGCGTGTGTGCGTGCGTGTGTGTGTGTGTGTGTGTGTGTGTGTGTGCGTGTGTGTGTGTGTGTGTGTGTGTGTGTGTGTGTGTGTGTGTGTGTGTGTGTGTGTGTGTGTGTGTGTGTGTGTGTGTGTGTGTGTGTGTGTGTGTGTGTGTGTATTAAGTTATAGATTAAATATGTTGATTTTAATTTTCAAAAAGGTGCAACGTTTGTGGGGCGTCAGAGCACCCGCTGAACTTCTGAACTCTCCTGTCGTAAAACAAATCATAAAAACAAATAACGCACCAAATTTTAAATCGAAACCGAAACCAAAAAAGATGTTTCTGTGATTAAAAATTGGATAATTACTTTAAACTAAAATAAATATTGTTCTTAACAGCTGCTGTGCTCACTTTTTGGGGCTGCGTAAATGGTACATTGCCATAAGCTGGCTTACTTATTACTTCAAAGCAGTAGCAATTTAGTTTCAAAAATTTCAAATTTATACTTTATAGTAAATATTTTGTGCTGCGAAAATATAGTTATTGAGTAAAAAGTCGTCGAAAAGCTGCGAAGTTTGAAGCAACGGATAAATAATAAACGCTTTCGTTAGAATAATCGTCTCTGCTTACAGCGCCCCGTTTTCCCTGGCGAATTTCCCTCACTACTTTGTGGAATTGAGCCAATCGAGCCGCTAGGTGGCTTCGAGCTCGCAGCGTGGGGAAATCTTGTGCGTTCGCGTCCGTGGTTCGCATCATGTCGCAGTTATGTTGTTTACCACATGGATTGCCTGTGAATGAATCTTCGTTTTTAAGTTGCATTTATGTACAGAGACCCCGAAACACTCTGTATTTTCGTCGCTCCAATGTGCGCCATCGGAGGTTCCTCTGAACTGGTTTTATTTGTGGCTTTCAGTGCGGTATCGTAGTCGAGGCGAAACCACTCTCGACCGCTCATCGCGTGAACGGCGTGAATAGGTAAGCTCGTTCTAGACGATCGTTCCTGTCAAATACCTCGTTATGGCAGTTATAGTGCTGTTTCTTTTGAGCCGGACAGTACCCGTACTTGATTTATAGAAAGTAAAATGAACGGCCAAGTAAAGTCGAATGTTCGTTTTGAGCTGTAAGGCCTTCACCACGGGCTGAAATCCTGCTGAAATCGGGACGTATATTGTTTGTCTGTC
This sequence comes from Ixodes ricinus, assembly GCA_037355805.1. Taxonomy (NCBI): domain Eukaryota; kingdom Metazoa; phylum Arthropoda; class Arachnida; order Ixodida; family Ixodidae; genus Ixodes; species Ixodes ricinus. Next base: position 152,817 of record JAZHYW010000312.1, read on the forward strand.
GAAATGGCACACCTTTGCGTATCGGCATACATTTACATATCGAGTAACTGTTCCGCTTTCAAAGAATAATTCTAATGTATCCCCGATCGGCGAAGAATTGTTTACTCCAGGGGCCTTACAGCATCTCGAGTTGAGTACACCACTACCGTGACAGCAACCTGATTTTCTAGTTTTCCACTAAAAATAGGGACAGAATGGAGTGTACGGACGACGGAGAGATAACAGGGTGGGCTAACGGCGATGCGATAACCTCTAACACTGTTTTACCACGCTTTAGGAGCACTGCGAGAACCGAGAACAGGCAGAAAGAAGAAAATAAAGAGAGAACACTGCCTTCCAGTCCAAGCAACCCAATCGTAGCGTTTCAAGTAACTGCTTCCGTGCGAGCTCACAGTCTCAGACTCAGGTTTATCCTATTGTTTATTGTTTGCTTTAGTGTCTGATGCAAGGGGGCACCATAAGCGGCTCTCTTTCAATGCATGCACCATAAAAGCCCCCAGCATGGTGCCTATTTGGTTACAGGGAGTAAATGTGTTTAGGAGATGTGGTTCAGTTTGGGTTTCAGCTCTAATCGCAGTGTAGCAGGAGGTATAAAATGCCTCATAAGCACAGGTACGAACACAAGCTCAAGGAAGGCATCCCACGTTTAGTCTTCGCACTTTCAATAAAGAGTTTTAGTAGATCGTTCTGATATCTCCGATAATTATACTCATACCGCAATGACGCCTTTCATGACGCATTGTATCGTTATTGGATGCCGTATGGAGGTGTCGGAACGATCTACTAAAACACTAATATCGCGAGCGCATTCATGCTTCTGAGGCATTTTCGCGGAGCTTTGAACCTATGCCTTTCATAATGCTCTATCTGCAGAACATGGTATGTGGGATAATCCGCTAGATAAGCCTAGTCCAACAAATTTCGTGCTGTGGTCGTGTATGCAACAACCGAGAAGATTGTACCCACACAGCGAGAATCCGTGGCAAAATGCATGCGCATTCGAAATTAACAGCATCAAAATCGCTTCGCTTTATCTAAACAACTGATGACGGGCTACCAGCTATCGCAGGCTATTACGTCATTCAGCAGATGGCACGGGGTTCCGACACTGTCGGACTATCTCACCCCTTCGAGGCTTCCATTTCGTGTTTTTGTGGTTGCTGTCCAGATTATTTCCATCGTTGTATCAGTGCCAGTGTATCTCAAGTTTTAGATTCCTCCAAAAGCACAGCCGGCCGGCTTTGCAAACCCTCGTAGCTCTGCAGGCCAAGTTGTTCTTTTGCTGGTTTTGCTTTATAAAAAGGGACACTTCGCCGACGCTCGTATGCGAAAGCGCAAGTAATGGAGCGATAAGCCAGGAGTAGGATAAGAGGCACTACAATAGCAGTGCATGCTGTAACCGGTTCCTGGAAATCAGCTCCCACTTGGCTGTGCTGTTAGTGTGCTGTAAAAACTACAGTGGCTTGTGGCGAGAGACTAAAAAAAGCGACATGGGCTCGATCTCGTGCTGCACTGTTGACTGCGGGAGGCTGACCTGCCGCATCACACCGTCAGCTATGCAGGGCGTCACGGTGACATCGTCCCCAGCCAAGTCGTACACCATCAAGGACAGGATTGCACAGATCTACTACAAGCATGGGCTGTACTGTTCGAGCCATCCCCTCACGCTCATCTCATTTGCCATCTTTACCTTTCTCATTGCTTGGTGAGCTCAATTACCTGTCTACTTGCTCTGTTGTGGAAGTTGAATTGGAAATGTGTGAAGGCTAGTTCACACAATTGCGTTTGACTCTGCTCGAAAGCATTGCATCTCTCGTAACCTTTATAACAAGAATACACTATTGGTTGCCCTGGAGTCCTCTCAATCTGTGGATATATTCTGATAATCTTTATTGCTTCGCTCTTTCACCGTGTGCTTGAAAATAATTCTGACAATGTTGTCGGAATTATTTTAGAATTTTGTAAACGACCATTTCTTGTAGATGCTGCACTAAAATTCTATCTCTTAAATACTGCAGAACATTCGGTCTAGGTGTAATGCAGTTCCAGGGCTACCTGAAATATGGTGCCAGCGTGCCACCGTAAGATTACAAGAAAATGCAACGCACTCGCACGCAGTCAATTGTAAACGTGTGAACCGACCTCTACGTGATGCTGGAGTGAGATACACTATAAACCAAGAGCTTTGCATATGCATCTCACGGTTCACTAAGTCTCGCATATATTTGTTTATTTGTGTTGTTGCTTGATTGAGTAGCCTAAATGGTAAAGAAATCAGAAGATGGAGGCCAACAAAGCCCTCAAATGCACAGAGATGAATGGTGTCTGCTACCGAAGACCAGACCCGATTTTCTTATTAAAAATTTCAGAGTCACTTATAACTTTCGAATGTGATAACAGTGAGTTCTGCTTCTGACGTCCAATCGCAACTGTTAGTGCTAAATTTCAGCAGAGCCTGAGCATTCGGCAAAGCATGGTCTATTTTTGTGGTCAGAACAACTGGATTTGCTATTCCCCCAAACACCTGCTGTGAGAGACATGTGGAAACACAACAGCAAGAGCATGTTCGTCTGCACTTGTTGGAATGAGTGATGTGAATCTGAAAGTGATAGCTTCTCTATAGATCTGTAGTTTCTGTGGTTAAAAGCACAATGCTGACAATTCTCGTGGTTTTTTTTTTTTTTTTTTTTGTCGCAAAATGGATGTCTGTTGTCCTAATCATGCTGCTTGTGTGCAAGCAGATTGAAAAGAGCCTAGATTGTAAATATAGTCAGTACCCATAAATCACATGCATCAGAGGTATTGTAACTACATAAAAAGAAAGCTAAACCCTGAGTTGCTTTGTCATCCAATACCTTATTGCAGAAGATTGCGCACTCCAGTTTTTACAAATACTTCTACAATTAAAGGCAAAATGAGCACATTGACAATAGTGATGGCGCATTGAGGAGGAAATGTAGAAGTACAGACCATCCCTTTATGTCTTTGTCCCTGATTGCACGATTTCTAGAGTATCCACTTCCACAAAATGCAATTGTGTTCAGTATCCGACTTTCTGTGCTGCATCTGCTTTCATGTGTAAAACTCAGAAAGGCGGGAATAATACTGATCCACTTAAAATTATTTATTGCTGTAATTCTATTCATACGAGATTGGTCGCTGGTTTACAGACATGGAAGTGTTGTTTTTAGAGTTTCATTTTTTAGTATTAAAAGTGCAATAGTTGGAGGTGTGCTTTCCACTTGCTTTCTGTACATTTTCTCTCATTACTTATTTATTTTTACTTTTTTTACCATAGCAGATATATTTTTTTCTTGTCAGAAAAGGTGTTGCAAGATGCATTACAAAGAAATTGGCTGTGCCCCAGTGTAAATTAACCTCAGAGTGGCTCAGATTCAGTTACTATACTTTGCTTGGATGGATTTGGCGTCCTGATTAGACTTGCCACAGGTCATTTAAGACCTTCAAAGAATCTTTAACGTGTAATAGCCAATTTCAAGGCTTTGGAAATTTTTGAATTTAGAGTATATCTTGAGAATCAATAATGGTTCAGGAAGAACATAAAAAAAATTTAACTTGACACCATGGTTGACGTTTATTTTGGTGATGACAAAGTGGAATCAACATGTGTCATTTTCTATATTGTAAATATTAACAACCTCGTAAAAATTGCAAATGCCAAATGCAAAGATTGCTCTTAAAAAAAAAATCCAAAGAACTTCTATGATTAAAAAAAATAAAGATCCAAGAACTTTCATACTGTATTGAAACACCACTTCAGTGTAACAGTTCTTGTCATCATAACACAAGACCTATCTATCCTTTTGACATTACAAGATATTACAGTGTTTGGATTTCTTGGAAACACCGTATATCACTGAGGACCCATGCATTATTTTCTTAAACGTCTCCAGAAACCCTTATTTAGGGCACTTGTAACTGTAACAAAGGGAAAAAAAAAAGAAGGGCGGTTTAGAGGCAGCGTCACATGCTAACTAGCATACCACTTGCCTATCGAATTAGTTTATATAATCTGATTAGAGGTAGCAGCTAATGGTGCAAGTCTCTGTGTTCTGCTTCTATGCTGTGACTCAGGCTTGCACATCTCACTAGTAATGTTACATTGATTCTATTCATTCATGATGTAATTGAGACCTCATTTAAAAATATCGTATTGTGGTTATTTTATCTGTAGCTTTTTTGTTTCAGATCAAAGCAAGCATAGAATCAATGTTATCTTATTTTTTAACAGGCAGCATTCTTCTTCTATAGAGGTCGGTGATATCTTTTCAGAAGCTGTGACTTTGTTTGAGGGGTACTTTCTCATGCAAGGCCTCATGTACAGCCTCTGCACATGAGCCCTTCCATGAAAAGTGTAAATCTTTTTTTTTTTAGCAATGTCTGAAATGCCATAATGAAAAACACTATACTTTTACTGCAGTGTGTGTCCAATAGTAATTTTCTTTTTCCTTTTTCTTACATATTTTATGACCTACTGTTTTCAGTCATAAATATTAGAGCTTTCAGTGGATTAACTACTCTTTCTATGATCTATGATACCCAAACTAAGTGAAGAAGGCTGTAAGTAACTTCGAATTCTGAACAATGACTCTTATACCGGGTGAAACAAAGGAGACGGCGGCTCTTTAAATCGACCGGAAAATTCGGTTTCTTAACCTATCGCGCTACGACTTTGTGCAGCGTTGCCCACAGATGGTGCATTTTTTTCGTAAAATTTGCAAAGAACGAACTTACCTGAGAAAAAAGTAAAGAAAGAAAAAGGCTTAGCTCCTATGGAAACGCAGTGACGCCACCGGTCTGCAAACAACACGGCGCCGTTTCGCACGGGAGACAAGAGATGGCGCAAGCGGTCGCGACGCCAACTGCCGCCAACGAACGAGCAGACGACGCCGAGAGCCATCGTGTTTAGCAGACAAGGAACTGCAGTTCCTTGTTGTTACCGCGCCTGTTTTTGTTTCTGCAAATGTCGCCGCCTGCGGAACGCGAGCCGCTTTTGAGTCGAAAGGATCGTCTGCTAAAGTGCCGGCTCTCGGCGCCGTATGCTCGTTCGTTGGCGGCGTTCGTTGCGCCATCTCTTGTCTCCCGTGCGAAACGGCGCCGTGTTGTTTGAAGACCGGTGGCGTCGCTGCGTTTCCATAGGAGCTAAGCCTTTTTCTTTCTTTACTTTTTCCTCAGGTAAATTCGTTCTTTGCAAATTTTACGAAAAAAATGCACCATCTGTAGGCAGCTGCGCAAAATCGTAGCGCGATAGGTTAAGAAACCGAGATTTTCCGGTCGATTTAAAGAGCCTGCCCGTCTCCTTGTTTCACCGGTATATAAGTTTGGCTTAGGCAAACAATTGTTCTAGTAAGCTGGAAAATGTTTGCATTTTTTCCATTTTTGTTCAGCTTCCTTATAGCATATGAAATACTAGAACCGAAAGAAATAAAAAGAAAATGCTATCAGTACATTGCCCAGAATTGGAGAAATGTAGGAAGGCCATCAAACTTGGCATGCTGCCTGCAGGAGTTTATCTCCTAAAGAGGTTTACATTGAAAGTTGATAGTGTAGGTTGTAGATGCTCCTTTGTCAGACATTATCTGGAGTGCATTACAGAGAAATGGAGAAGCTTTTTTCTTCTCTTGAATCTGTGAATTGTGCATTCCAAGCAAATTCCAGTGTAGTCGAGGCAGTTCGGTTGTGTCTCCAGGAGATATTGACACATAATGAAGGGCCAGCTGCTCCTATAAATTTCCAATTAGAATTTTAATATGATTTGTGTCATGTTTTGCAGTGCATAGCTGTCCTTGTACGGAGTATGCAAGTGCTGGGAATTCCATGTGTAATACTGAGCAAGCAGTAGAAATGTTGGATGGAGATGGAGGGATGGAAATGTCTTAGAAGCATTTTTGTATTTTATAATTGACTGCCACATTGTGTATTTACTCCAAGGCACTCCAGTTACTGCATAATGCTTTTACAGGAGAAAGCAGGTCCAAATACAACAAAAATTTGAAGCAACCAATTTCTGCACATCATGACATGTGGTTTGAAACATGTCAGTTTGGGGCTAAGAGAGGAAACAGCTGTGATGCACTCTTGCTTATGCATAGAAGGTATTCTTACTGGATAAGGAGTTCTTGATAAGTTTTAGTATGTTACACACCAGCTGGCAAAGAGACAAAACATATTTTCCAGAATATTTTGTTGAAGCAGAAACTAGATGTCTTACATTGCTTAGAAATCTGTTTGAATTATTCTTCTCTCAGTATGTGATGCAATCCCCTATGCACAATATGAAAAAACAAAGGTAGGATAGCATTTTTGCAGACTGCTAATGAACAAACAATAGGACACAACTGGGACAACGGGATCATCAAACCCATATGTCGTAAATTTAGTGGAAAGAGAGTGACAGGTATGGTTATTAAAGTGGTGGCATGCCTCATTTCGAGAAGGGAGCCTGCCAGGGGCTGTTGGAGTACTGTTTATTTGCTAACATCAAGAGCCTGGTAACCCTGTGTCACTACAAGACGTTTTGTGGCCAGCGCTTTTACTTTAGGAGCAAATTTTACTAGAAGCAAATAAAATATTTTTTTCTTCATCGTTTTATTACTAGACCTACTGACTCTATTGACTCCCAATGTTTTGTTCTCCCGGAATCTGCTACGCAAGCGGCACAGTTCAGTACGTCGAATTCGCCACTTTGAAAAGTGAGCGAGTCATGTGCCGCATGCACTGTAGATGTCTCTGACAGATTGCCCTTATTAGAAAAACATTTTTGTCAGATGAAATTTCTTAATTAAACAGATCACGATGGAAGAAAGAAAGTAATGAGGCTGAACAGAAAAAAGAAAATAGCGTTTTTAACTGTGGCTTGTTGTCCCATTAGCTGATCATGAGTTGAAACCATGTTAACCACCCTGTTTTTGTGTGTTTTTTCCTTATTTTTGTTTACTATGTTTTTTATGACAGAGTCGTGCACATGGTGAGCCTCTCAAATTTAAGTCTAATAGATTTTCGTTCATCAAGCATATACTAGAAGTAAGGTAGGAGCAGCTTCCCACACTTGTGCATAGAGACTACGCCGTACTGAATACTGGCGCACAAATTTGTTTCGATCAAGTGCGCACCCCAATTTTAATAGCAGCCTCTGTCTTAACTTTGGGACCATAGTTTGCTTCTTAACTAACAAAGAAAGTGTGACGTTGAAATTTTTATTCGAAAAGACGTTGAACTTGTTCACGGAGGACATGTGTCATCCTGCTAATTTGTATCCTAGACGTTGCTGCCTTTTTTTTGTTTCTACGTTTTTCATTTTCCTAATTACCACATCTAGGACAAGTATTTCCAGCAGAGTTTCCTTTTCAAAGTAGGACTTCGTAATAGTTTTCCTTTTTCATTCAAAGCAGAAGCATGACTTTGAATGTTAGTTTACAGGGAGGGGGCAGAGGGGAGAGTCGGGGCTTTTATGGTGTACATGAATGTGTAATTTGGAAAAATGCCATCTTGGGAAGAGTAGGAAGAATAGAGCGGGGGGGGGGGAGTTATGCGTCTGGAAATGGAAGCTCGCAGGCAGCTCGGGTTTCTTGCGCTCCTCGGCATTGAACTGTCGCCTTTCTTGAGAGAGGGATGATTACGAGGCTCACTGCCGCCGCCGTTTCTTTGGCTCCTTTCTATTGGAAAAGCTACCCGCTGCTGCACATCCCGTTGCTGGGCAGCTCCTCCCAGCAGTTCTCCACGCCCATCGCCCTGTACAGCGCCGAGTTGGACGAAGACTCCCAGACAATTGGGCCCCGTTGGGTGAGTTCCACCACGCTCCTTACATAAACTACCCACCGGATTTTCCGGTCTACAAGTCCGCACCGCCGTGTCAACGGCAGTTTTTCACAAGAAAGCTGGTATACGAGTCACACTTGTATATTTACATGGTCGGCACGTCGAAACCACATTGATAATCCCACACATGTGCATTGCAATCGCAATATATGTGCAAGCAAGAGCCAGTTTTAATGGTGTCGCCGACGAATTGAATGAAAAATATAATCCCTCAGCAAATTTGTGCAGATTAAAGTCCATAATTGTTTTTAGGAAGTGCACATAAATTCTTGTTCACAGACTGGTGACTGCCCACGACCGAGCCGTAGAACACTTGTGATTTCCAGAATATTTCTGTAACAAAAAAAGAGCGACAAGAAAAAAAAAGAATTGGAAAAACTAAAAGCATAAAAACAATTTTGCCCATTTCGTTTATTGTTTTTAGGGCAGACGTAGCACCCTTCACGTGGCATTTCAGTTTTTCTGAAATAAGATGACCCCTAGGTTTCAAGTATAGCAAATGGTGGTTCCAGTCGTTCGTTTTATCGACACGTTTGTTAGGTTTTTAAGAAAGAGTATTACTCATCCAGCGACTTTCTCTGTGGCAGCTCCTCCGAACCCATGTCCGTCGGTTAGTTTCTCTGAGCGATCTCATTGATTGGTTGACTCCCAACGTTGGCAGCGCACCTCAGGTGCTTCGACTTGCCCCTAGGGGAAAGCTTTCCCATAGTGCGACATAAAGATTCCAGACCAGGTAATCTGACCGGGGTTTTGCTGGCGCTCTCAGTTCAGCTCTTGAAACCCCGCTATCTTATCTCTGTCGTGGCCTCACTTATATTCGCAGTAAGCATTTGCCTCTCAATCGTGCCGTGTGTTTCATTTGCAAATTTCTGCTTTAATGGGTTCTCTTTGGGAAAGAGTTCTTTTTTCTTCATGTAGAATTGTTACTTGTCCGACTAATGGAAATTGATCTTTCCTTGATTTTTATTTTACATTTCTCACTTTATTCTTTTCTTTGAATTCACAAGCAGCTGTTTTAATTTCTGAACCAGCTGGTTGTGAATTATGAGTTCCTGGTTGATACTGTTCTGTAAAATGTTGTTTATTTATTTTATGTACTGCTACTTTTAAAACACAATTTCGGGTTGTTACAGGAGTGATGGTTATACAAAATCATACAAGCACCTATGGTGGGTTATGTATACATAGTGTTATGCATACATAAATGTGTACTAAATCTAGGGCTTTTCTTTTCTTTTTTTGCTTAACTTTTGCATTAATTGTGCACCACTATTCCTTGTGATTGGAGTTAGGAGGTAATCATTTAAAAAGTTGTTCCAGCCATAAATCAACATTATTATTTTTTTCCTGCAAAGGAGACTTCAATATCTCGCAAATTAAACTTAGAAATTGCCTCTGGAATTTAATGTTTCTAGACATCCTTGCCTCTTAGCTTCTTCACATGCTTTCTCTACTGCCTGTGCACCCATTATATGCTCTCATTCTGGTAGCAGTGGAGACAATAGGAAGAGCAGTGACATACATTATGTAGTGGACAACTGCCTCACTTCATTGCATCTGGTAGTTGGAATTCTCAGCTCTTATGACCAATTCCAAGGTTAGTGTGCTGTTTTTTTGTTTTTTTTTTTCAGAAAAGGATATGATTCAAATTAAGCCAATTTTGCTCGTTGTGTTAAAACTCACTCACTTTTGTTTTTTTACTGGCATGTTAATTTATTTTGTGATTTTATTAATTATTGTAACCCCAGTTGTAGCAACCCTGACTATATGTTTTAATATTGTAACCTGCTTTTGTGCTTTTTCACTCTGGAATACTATAGACAACTTGTTTTCATAGGCTCAATATTTTGCGAAGTCTGGGTTTCGAGGAAGATTTTGTGGGCACAAGATTTTGTGAGGGGTGGCCTTATTTTAGATGATCAGTTAAATTGGCATGCTCAAAGAAAGCATCTAATTGATAAGATTACAGCAATATACCAATTTCTTACAAATTATGCCAAATACTACCTTTAAGAATTACCTTAAATCTGTATTACTGCTTTATACATAGTCATATTTCTTATGTAATTTTGTTGTATTTGCTAACATATAAAACACCACTGAAACATCTACGAACCGTCCATAATGCTGCAATAAGAGCAATGCTATTTTGGAATTCTAGGGTTTACATTACTTTCAGTTATAGCCTAGTAAACAATTTTACTGTTCAACAACATCTAGAACACCGTATATCCGCATTAACTTTCAAGTTTCTCTCTAATCTTGTGCACTGCCCATCAATACACCTGACGCATCAAAACACTGACTACCACTCAGATCATGTGCACCAGTGTCTCTCATTGTTCCGCAAATTCGAACTAACTACGGTGCTTTTTCATTTGCATATGTAGCATGTAAAACATAGAACACTCCACCGGAAAGTATAACGTCAATGTCAAGCTTTCGAACATTCACCCTATTGCTCTTATATCCGCTCTCAAACTTTACTAGAAAAAGGTGACTCCTCTTCTGCTGATTCCTTCCCGTTTGTTTTTTTATTCATTCGTCTTTTCTCAGCTAGCATTGAAGATCAATCTGTGTGCTGCTCATTTTCATGGATCATATCAAACCTCTGCTCTTCAATTGTCTTAGGATTTTTTTGTGTGTTTAAAGTATATTTCTTTTTAAACATGTCGCGTACTATTAGGATTTTTGTCTGTTGTTTATTATTAGTAACATGAATAGAAGCACATTAACAATCAGTGCCGTCATTCATTTACTCGCCTTTTAAAATTAATTAGCTATATGTATCATTATTCAGTAAATCGCCTACTCACCTTGTCCTTAAAACGGGGTCCCTTAAACAGTTTTCTCTGAAAACTTTGGGACCCTCGTCTGAATATACTTTGTGTTTGTACTAAAACCATTTGTACCGAAATGAACTTTGACTTTCATGTACTGGGTGAGTCAAAGGTATCGACGGCGGTTTGAAGGGACTGCCTTAATCGGTTTCTTAACTTAGCATGCTGGGATTCTACTACGGAGGTGCTTGAAGGTGGTGCATTCATTAATTGAGAGTATGAATACATGAAACCTCCGGAGCCGAAAGAAAATAAAAACTGGTTTTGTCTATGGAAAATTTATTGCTAGCCTTTTTCTGAAAATCGTCAGAAAATCGTTCTAGGCTATTCCTAGCATTTATTACGACAGAAAAATATGGTGCAATGGAAAGAAAATACAATTGGCTTGCCTATTCTTCACTTCATTTGACCCACATAAGTGCCACAGTGGTACTAGTAAATATTTTTTTAAGTGTGCATGCAAAGTATAAAAAAAATAGTTTATTTTTTTTATTTTTTATGATTTACTCAGGTAAGCCCATCCATCCACAACTTGTAGCAAAAGCTTCAGCCAGCCTTCAAGCAATTCTGTAGAAAATCTTAGCGCAATACCTTAAGAAACCGATTTATGAGGTGCCTTCAAATGGCCATCAAACACACTGACTCGTGCGGTATATGCATTTTTCCAATTGTAAAATTTGCAATATATTTTCCAATTGCAAAATTTGAAAAATTAAGTTGTTTACAGTATGTTGGCTGCACATGGTATTAATTGCAGTTTTTTGTCAGTTGGTTCCCTCAGTCATTGATCTCATTACTTTTTCCCACTTCCTTTGTGTGTGTGTTTTTTTTTCGTTCTCCCGTGTGTGTTTGCGTGTTTTCCGTTTTTCCTGATAAACACCTCTGGCTGCCTCCTCCCTCTGTCTGAGAGATTGGTGTCTGCTTCTGATAAGACCCGCAGGGTGCACTCACCCCCTCGCAAATCTTAGAATGATATCACTTCTGGTGCCGCTTATCCAACCGCATTCTTTTCCGTTGAAAATTCATCTCGAGAGGCACCTCAACCTTATTGCGTTGTCGATGGGACCCTCCTCCTTAATGCAAAGTGCAGGGTTACTTGTGCATGCCGGACACTATCTGTTCATATCAGGATGGGAGTTAGGCCAATGAGAATACCAATGCGGTGACCTGTCAAAACACTTGTGACTGAATGATGTTGTCACCGTTCAGATGGCCGCAATTTTCTGGGAATAACACCGATGTATGCGATTGCATCGCTTGTGAACCCAGAACGCTTTCCCTCTTGGCACAGGAAGGGAGACGGCAGTGTCTGGCAGCTTCCACGTTGTAATTGTATTGTGTGTTAGAATTCTAATGGCAACACAGGAATACAGAAAGCATAGCTCTTTAAAGCAGCCGTTCTTGATTTCTATAGATGTTACCATTTTTACTAAAACAAAAATAGAGTACTTTTATTGATTTGGTCAGGTAAATGGAATCATTGACCCTACGGTAATGTTCTTGCTCCATACTGGGCTTCTGAAAATGCAGCACAGTATTGATTCTTTTTTCTTTTCTCCTCTACTTTTTTTTATGAATATTAATGTCAGAAATTTGAGGCTCATATTTTAATTACTGTTTCATTTCACAAAGTGGGATGAACCTACGCTACAAATATTTAACCCTCGTTTTGCAATTACGCAAGGACATGTATTTCAGGGATAAGCATTTCTAAACTGTTGCACTTCCAATGTCTTCAATGGTGCACATGGCCAAGCTATTTCAAGCCTCACAGAGAAAAAGCGATGATCTGTTTCTCTTTTGTTTCAGATTTCATATATGTACCAAGTGTGCTGCCGTGCCCTTGTAACATAATCTAAATTCTTTGCTTTTATGTTTTGCTCTGACTTGCACAACCTGCTAGTGGTCACATTTATTTTTGTCTTTAATCATACATACACTTCCAGTTTTTAAATCCATGTGTTGTTGCTGTTATCGCTGCAAGTAACAGTAATTCTCGTCGACAAGTCGTAATACGTTGATTTAAACAAATATAATTAATGCCGATGTTGAAGTTACAGACTCAGCAACACAAGTACTTGTTGCGTTCGCCACTAACAAGGCCTTGCACGTCAGTTCCAGGGACCCCCCGTGGCCTACGTGCAGCAGGTAGTGGTGAAGGCAGCCGTGTCGCCGTGGCAGCAAAGTCTGATGCTCATGGACGCCTTTCGCTCTCCGTTGGCCGAATCCTTTCATTTGACGGAACTCATCAACAACCACCAGTTTGTGGACAGGCAAGGCTGCCTTCCTCTTCCTTGTGACGTAGAAGATGCAAAGTTAACGTCAATGAATGCTTTTTTTTTAATTGTCTTTTTTAATATTTTTTGTTGACGAGTGTTGCCTAAAGGCAGCAAACCACAATAATATTGTTCGCTAGTTTCGGTTTTATCACTCTTTTTTTATTTTCATTTTAATCTAGTAGTTTGGCAACAGTCTTGAAGATTGAAACTACAGCGCCATCTAGTGAAAAGATATGCAAATAGTTTACTAGATAACAGAAGTTTGGCACACGAATACGCGGAAACCGGGAACGGTGGAACAGCGAAAAATATGAAAAGGTGTTTTTCTCTTGCCACTAATATTTTACGATAGGTGACCATTTTACTTGAGGCTGTCGTATGCACAGATATTGACATTTTACAGTGATCCATAGAGGTTACGCAAGGGGGCCATTTTTGGACTTTTGCCTGGTGTTTACTACTGGCAGCAAAGCTATACCTTGCAAATTTACCTTACAATTTTTTTTAAATTTCAGCTCTATTTTTTTATTTGATCTTGTTAAACGTTAATCTATTAAAAAAACTTTCAGCCTTTCCACTCTGGTGAAGAAGGAGAGACCAGCGAAGCTGTACTGTGGTGGGAATGAAGTAATGGCCGGCCGCAAGTCGGCAAGCCAGAGTGGAAAGGCTCGAAAGGTTGCCGCCATTTATGCGGCGACGGCAGCAACCATATCGGTTGTCTGGTTGCCGCCGTCGCTCATAGATGGCGGTATCTGTCCAAAGTTCTGTGTCATCAGGTCATTTGAGGACGGACACGATCCTGGGGAAACTAGCCCTTAACAGCTCCGCTGTAAAAATAAATGTTTTAAGTAATTTTTGTATATCTCGCCATTAAAGGGATGTTAAAAACGACAAACCCTTATTTTGGTATGGTGCCCAGAACGAGATTTAGGCTGGTGTTTGCCGTCCCATCCCACCCATGCATCGAAATAGGTCCCGAAAGGGCAACGAATTGCGACGCGGGAGGCGGCGTGTGGTGTTGTCAGACATTGCGATCTCGTCGGTCGGTCGTAGAATCGCCGGCGAAAAAGCGGAGCGGAGGCGAGGGCCATTGTCGTCGCGGTGTGCCGACTCGGGTCTGCTTTGGTTTCCAAGTGGGTATCGAGAGAGGGTACTACCTGTTCATTTCTGCCCCTGTCTTTTGGTCCTCAGCAATTCAACAGTCCACACCCTTCAAGACATGTGCATGCAAGTCTCTGAGCCCAAGGACAAGGTCGCTGCAACGTCTCTGCCTCAGTTCGGCTGCTTGACTTTGTCGCCAACCTATGTTTGGAAGCAGGACTACAACAGGTGAGATCGTCAGACCTGACCCGTTCTCGCTTCGCGCTACAGTATTTAAAGCGGTGTTTACCGGGCGATTCTGCTCTCTCTTGTCCGAGGTGCCAGAGTCACGTCGCTACTGCATGACTTCAAAGACGTTGTTCTACTCTTTCCCGACCACAGCAAAAGTATTAATTTTTAAAGGATCGGTGCAAATGCTTTTATTTCCCTAACTAATTTGTGTATGGAGCAATATGACTCATGAAAATATGCCCAGTTGTTCTTGCAAAGAAACCAAGATTGGTATAATGTGGAAAAAAATTAAAATTGTATTGTTTGAAAATACAATGTATGTACGTGAAGGCATATAAATTCCGACACTTCTACAGCTATTCAAATTAAACGACAAATAAAAGAAAATTTTGAATATACAAAATGTGCTCCACACCCACTACTTCTGAAAGTTAGTGTGCTCTAGCTGACGTTGTCTATCTTTGGTTCGTCGGAGAGTTAGCTTCCGTAACACATGCACTTTTCAACGAAGAAATGCTTATATTGGTGAAACACAGATAGTACACCTCACGTCCCCAGCAGAATGCTTTCTTTGTGTTCTACCTTGGTTTTGTCATAGCCTTGATTGCTGTTCCATCATATTTAGCATTTTTGCCCGCCTTGTTAGGAACATATCACGTGCACGCCGGCTCAGGAGAGCATTGGAAATAATAGGGATGCTTACCGACAACTATCTTTTAAGCGACGCCTATACCATCATTTAAAGTGTTTCCAGAACTCTTGAGGTCTAAAACATATGCCACAATACAGTTGAATTATGTAAATAATGCCGTCTTTGTTACGAAGACTGATGCAAGCAGTTAGCCATGTTGGACAAGTGCAACCACCGCTCCCAAGACAATTAATGCGAAAGCATTAAACTGTCCCATGGAGTGAAGCCGGCGTTGTCTGGAACCGTCTGTAGCAGAAAACGGCACCCACAAGCAGAATTCCCATTGGCTGCGACGCGTCATGTCAGATGCTTTGTCACGGAAACCGGCAGGGCGCTCAAGGTCAAAGTGGACGTGCCTCAAAAATAAAACAAAGAAAAGCACAGCAACGCAGATGCATCGTGATGGAAGCCATGGAGCCGGCGGGTGGCTGCCCCTGCGCACTGGGGAAGTGTGGTGTCACCGCCGAGGCGCCGTGTGAGAAAGGAAGATGTGGCATGCTGCTTGTAGAATGCGCTGCGTGTGGAATGCTTTCGCATTCCTATACATAAGCAATCTTGAATGTCTTTGCCGAATTTTTCTTCTCTTTTACAGCCCACCAGCTTAGGATAAATCTCAAACCTACGTTGAAATTGAAAATACTAGTTCTTCGTCTATCCGTGGGATTGTGGAACATAATTTTCCGCACAAAATTCAATTTCTTGATGGTGCTTGGAAACCATTGATCGCCGGTGATCGATGGCCTATGGCATGCGGTCAGGAAAGAGTTGACTAAAAGAAAAGTCCCATATGATATTAAGCTTTTGGTTGTTAGTGCAACTGCTATTGAGACATTGAGCTGCTTGCCTGGAAAAGGAAAGGAGGGGCTCGATTTCCAGCTCGGTCGAGCACTAGTCATTAAAGGGCACTCAATTCAACCAATCATATGAAGATATTTCCTTGCATATGCCACATTGAGGCATTCACAGGTGCCTCAATGTATACGCCTCAGAGCGGTATATCAGTGTTTCATCTCCTCTATTCGAGTTTCTCGGAGTTTGAAATGTCATATCCAGGTCTATATTTTTTAAGTATGTGTAATAATAGCATGGATCTCCATAACGCTGATGAAATATCTGTCCCCATCTTTCGGATTGTAGTTGACATCTTATCTTGATAGAGGAATTCAAACAACCTTTAACAACACAATGTTATATTGAGCCCACTTTTATTCCCCTATATGCATAATGCTTGCTACCTTGGAATTGATGTAATACAGACAGAAAAGGGCTGTATAACTAAATTTGGGGCACACTTTCTTATTTCTTGCAATAATGCTCTCATTTTCAGTTTTCGTCACGACAGCCAGATCCTCATGAGCATCTTCGACTTGAAAGACGAGACATCCGATTCATACTATTTAAGAGGTAAGGATTCTCTCGTTCCCGCTTTCTTCTGCTGTTCTTGATGTGGCATTGCTGCAGGAGCCTCACAAAGTGATTCTCTGGTGTGTTTGTTGCTCAGAAATCCTCTTTGGAGTGCCCTGGAAAGAGACTGGGATCAAGAAACTGTGCGTGCGCAACCGACAGAGAGTCATCACGTTTGCGGTCACCATGATCCTTAAAAATGGGATCCAGAGTAAGCTCAATCTTTGTCTTTTCCTAAAAGAAACTCTCACCTAATTTCAATTTTCACTTTTTTTTTGGAATGGTACTGTAAAATATTTAAGAATGCCCACCCAAAATGAAGAGATAAATGGTGAAAAACAGGAGGTCGGCTGTTCTTGAGGATGAGACAGCGAAGCTTTATTAAAAATTAATGATAAACACGAGCACCCACCACAACCTATGTGACACGGGAACCGATTTTGCAGATAGCGGACACTGCAAACTTCCGTTTCCCGCTGGATAAACACGTGGGAATTTGCTACGAACTCCTGCATCTCCGGAGAAGATATTGAATTTAGCGGATGCAGCAGTTGCGCATTTCTGGGTGCGATAAACACGGGGAAACCTGCCACAAACTTGCGTGCCACGTGACACCAGTATCGCGCGCAGATCACTGACGAAAACGCAAGAGCCCACTGCGAACTCGCTTGTCGCATGTGCCGACACCGCAGATTGCGCGGTTGATCCGATTCCCGTCAGACATTGCGTGATATCCGACGGGAATCGGGAGGGGGGTGGGGGGCAATGTTTCTGAATTTCTATGTTATGGATAATTAGCCAGTGAAACAGGATGGGCAATCTCTCGAGGAAGGGCGTTTGTACAAGATTTCACGGTAGTCAGTAGTCAGTCAGTTTGTGACTTCGTCTCACCGTGACTTGGCAAACAGCAAGAGCTACAGTCCCAGTGAGCCAATCAGCACGTTGGAGGGAAACGTGACTATTCTCTATCTGATTAGCTGCGCCGTCGAAGCCACATGCAAGAAACAGCTGAAAGCCGCTTTTGTACAAATTGTGAGTGACAGGCTAATCTCTAAGGGGGACAAAAGCAGCATCTGGGACAGACAAAGGAAGTTCCAGAAAAGAGTTCTTTCCTCCCTCTTCTTCAACTGCTTGGGTTATGCTCTCGCCCCTGTACTTTGGGTGAGGGCTGTCACCTGCTTTGCCTCCGTTGCTCCGGTTGGCTCTCACGAAAATGTTATCAGGCCCACTTCAGCATACAATTGGGAACAATTGCAGCAAAATCATGCATATGATAACGAGCGTACTAGTATCTCTACAAATACCGTGTTACTTGAGCAGACACATTTGTGTAGTCAAGGTTTGGAAAGGTGACACTTGGTGATAGCAAAGGCCCCAAAAACACGGCTTATCAATCAGCCACCTTGTTTATCTAGCGTTAAGCAACAATGAGAGCAGTTTCTCTTTTTTACGCTTTTGGCGTTCGCAAAGCTGCATTTCCTTTCGTTGTCGCTCACTCTTCTTTTCTGGCATTTCGTGACCATAGCTGATTTATAATTGCTTGTGCAGTATACAGGAAAAACTGTCCGGAACCTGGTATAATCTGCCTGGCAGTTCTCCAGATCTGTCAAAACGGAATCCACATTTTACCATAGTCTCTCGTAAGACGAGAGCAGCCGGCGTCTCTTTCCAATGGCCGGACTTCAGCACATACACGTTGCCTTCCAGGGTGCTTTGGCTACATATTCACACTCGAAGCACACAAGAGACTGAAGCATTATTAGGGAGTTTTAGAATAATATACGCAATTTGTAGCGCGCGCTAGCGCTAAATTCAGCGCTTGCATTAGTGCACGCTAGGCAAGAGAGTTTTAGAATAGCGTTTCTCCGCCGTGACTCAAAAGCCCGAGCATCTCGCGCTTGCGACGCCACCAAGGTACAATCACAATTTTTATTTCACACGCAAAATGCTGTAACTTAAGAAAAGACACGATTTTTTTGGTCCAGAGTAACATTTTAGATTTGTTTAAACGTAAGAATGCGACATGAGCGGTCGACCGGTCGTGTCCGCTTGCGTTGCCTCTGCAAGTGAGGTCTCGTGTACTGTGACCTTCGCTGAGAAATGTTTGCGCGTCGCAAGCATCAAGTTGCCGATGATCGTTGCCCACCTCATTGGGTTTTCCAAACAGAGTGCAATGTCGTCCCATATTGAAAATCGCAATCGCAAGACTGCCGCCGCCGTCGCGCTCACCACGCCGCCAAAGCGCCCGCCAAAGCAGCCGCAAGCATGGCTCTGGGAGCCGCCATTTTTTAACTGTGCTCGTCTTGGCTTTAGCCAACTTCTCATCACACATCCTCCTTGGAGGAGCGCCAAGACTCTTTGCGTACGCACGCAATTTCTGAAGAATAGCATACGCTAAAATAGCGCAGAACGTTGCTAGCGTTCGGCGCATGCACAGTGGCGACGACGCTATTCTTTGCAAACGCAAAGCTTTAGCATGCGCTATCCTAAAACTCTCTCTTGAAGGTAGAGAGTTCCCGCTGGGGGCGGGGAAACTGAAGGACCTCCCTGCCTTTCTTATCTTGTCGGCGCTTGACGTAGTGGTTGTTTTACGATATTGCGACCCGCCCCTTTGTGCAGCATCATGCACTCCTTGGAAGACAAGCTTCGCCAGGCGTACCCGAGCCACTCCCACAACTCCTCCGCGCAGCAGCGGGACCAGCGGGAGATTGTGCACGTGCACTTCCAGTACCAGCACACGCTAGCCGAGTTTGTGCCCCTCGGAACGATATACTTCATCCTCTTCTTCTACATCTACTTCTCTGTCCGTGAGTGCTTTATGCGCCTAGGTGTGCTCATCATCTCAGAGCATCTTCTTTCAAAGTGGAATCCTCTATAATCTTCTCAGTTCAGCGTTGCACAAAAGCCGAATTTTCTACCGTTACCAAAATGTTTGCATTTTGAGGTCCTCTTGAAAAATGGCGTCAAACAAGCATTATTGGCAGTTGCAGTGATTTTTTTTCTTTTGGAGAGGGTTAAAATTGTAGAGAGATTTTATGAGCTTCAAATGGAATTGGGATAAGCGGGATGTCGTGGTGGGGAAATAAAAACCCTTTAATGCCCAATTGTTGTTTTTTTGTGTGTTTTTTTTTTTAATAACACAGTGGTGTCCTGGGAGGAAGGGTTAATTTTGTCGCACATTCTGACTTTTCAAGGATTGTTACGTTTCAAGTAGGGTGTTTTCTCTCTCATGTAACCTACAAACGTATATCTGCCTTTTCTTTTTTTAGGGAAAATCGAGTTGGTCAAGTCCAAGTGGGCCATATCAGTCAGCGCGGTGCTTACGGTGGTCATGTCGCTCTTCATGTCCGTCGGGCTGTGCCTCTGGTTTGGCCTGAATCCTACTCTCAACGGGAGGTATGTCTTTTTTAAGCTTGTGAAGTGATGAAGATAGGTTTGACGAAAGAATTCTGTCAGGTGTATGTTCAAAACAAAAGCGGGTATATTGCCACATTAATTCCTAAGGTCTAGGCAGCAATTTACCATGGGGTGGGACAATCCCCTGGGCCAATTTGCATGAAGCAATAAACATTAGATGAGTGGCTTTTCCAAGAACTGTGAATCTCACTGTGCTGTCTTTGTACATATATGCAATGAGCGTAAGTGGACGGAAGACATCTTTGAACCCTTGTTGTTATAACCACTGCTATAAAATAGCAAACAAATGCCTGCCTAATGTGAAGAGATGAATACTAAGAGACGACAGAAGATAGATAATCTTCCAGTGCCTGACTTGCAACACGTATTAGTAGGCAAGATTCCTTGGGAAAAGAAAACTTGTCATTTTTCATAATAGATGCCTTCATGTTCGCCTTATTTTTCTTCCCTTCCTTCTGCCCGCTTCTGTGCAGCCCACTGGTGTCGCCCCGTTCCTCCTGCCTCCCCAGTGAGATCCTGCCCTACCTGGTGGTGGTGGTTGGTCTCGAGAACATGCTGGTTCTCACCAAGTCGGTGGTCTCCACTCCAGTGCACGTGGGACGCAAAGGTGCGCCTGGCGCAAGGTCAGTGTCGGTTGCTTGTTTCGGCGTGGTTTGCCCAGTGTTCCGGTTGGTCGACATTTCACCGGCGGTGTGGCGCTGCGTGCAGGCCTAAGCAAGGAGGGCTGGTCTATCACCAAGAACCTGCTGACAGAACTCTTACTGCTCACCTTTGCCTTCCTGACGTTTGTGCCAGCCATACAGGTGAGTTCTAGTGATAGTTTTACAGAGAATGAAAGAGTTACCATGATCATGCAAGCACCTATTTTTCGTGTTTTTCTTTCACGTCTCGAGGGTTAACAGTGTGGTGGTTTGTGCTCATCAGCAACGGCTTGGGCGGTAAAATTTTTTTCAATCACTTTTCTGTCTGAACAAAATTTAAAAAAATGCCACTTACATATGACGAAACTTTTTTAAAGTCTGCAATTTTGGTTAGTTATAGAATGTGATCTACTATCTTAGAAAAGCACATATCACTCTTTCTTAACTTAGCGAAGTAGTTTTGAAAAGTTTCGTTTTGATAAATTTTTCATTTATCCTGCATGCACGTGTGAGCTGCTTTTGGAACAAACAAGACGCTGCTTCATGCATAGCATTTTTAGCAATGTAAATTTTGTTTGTTGTCTTCAGACTGAGCTCACTGTCAAAATGTGACGGAACAGGAAGGTTCTGACGACCTGGAGGATAACTGCATCCCTTAAAATTGGAAACTGAACAAAATTTGCTGTATTTTTACAAACATTCTGACAGCTTCATACGACTGCATAAAATTGACTGTTCGGTGCCATGCGGTCTACAATATGCCTAGAACACTTTATACTTCAGTGAACCTTTATGAAGTGTAGTAGAAACTTAAATAGAAACCTTGTAATTGGCTGCAGGAAGAGGAGTAAGAGGTTGTGAGAGTGGTGTATGCGTACGTCAAACATTTAATTGCATATCTTCTCACGCAGGAGTTCTGCATGTTTGCTGTTGTCGGCCTGCTCTCGGACTTCTTCCTGCAAATGGTGTTCTTTGCCACCGTACTCTCCATCGACATCCAGCGCAAAGAGGTGACTTTCATGTTCCTGACGGTCTTGAGACTGCTGCTTTTTGCTCGAGTCATTTTATTACTACTTCATAAATGCATACTATAACACATAGTGCTGTCCGTTTGTTTTGCTGGCCTCAGAAGTTTGACCTCAAGAAGGGAAGATCAGAGGCGTCCAATACCTGGACTGGCGAAGACAAGAATCTTGTGAACACCGACACTAGGAACTCGGTTGGCGTGCTTTACAGGTCACGGTGAGTATCCTCTTGGATTATGTGTCAAGTAGCACCAGCTACACTTGAAAGTTGGTGCAGTGCTCTGCTTCAACCCTTTTTCTTCTGTTGTGACACGGTTAATTTAGCTGCCACACAGCCACACATCAGGCTGTGGGGGTGAAGAAAGGGTTAACTTACAACAGTCTTTTAACATGTGGCAGGAGGTCGGATGGCGTTCCCGTGGTGACTTACGGCTCCAACCGGGCCATGTCGAGAATATTTGCGACGCCCACTTCGCCCATCCTCAAACTGCCCAAGCGCCTGCGCCTGGTCTACTTCTGGGCACGCATGCGTCTCATCCAGAGGGGGCTCATGGCAAGTTTGGCTCGAGTCTTTTGGCATGACTAGAGACACTAAATAGCCTGTGCTTGGAGTATCGCCACTCCATTCGCCACTCCATTCCCCGATTTTTTAGGGGCGAAGCTCCTCAGGGGTTAGCCATGTCCGTATGTAGCTCCGGCGTCCGGTGCTCGTGCTCCTGCTTGTGAGCTCACGTGCTCATGTAGGGAAAAAAAAAAGAAAAAAAGAAAAAAGACGAAAAAAAATATGTTTGCGCAGTCGACAGGATTTGAACCTGTGCTGGGAGACCCCAATTGATTTCTAATCCATTGCCTAAACACTCGGCCACGACTGCGGGACGAGTAGGAGGCTCTGAGAGGTTGTAGTAACTCCAGAGCTGGGGATGTCATTAATGAAACGTTGCATGTAGCCGCTCAACGTCTATACAGGAGAGGGCGCTGCGGTCAAATGCGTATATAATCGCGCTAAACTTTGCATGCATTGGCTGAACGTTTATAGACGAGAGGGCGCTGCGGTCAAATGCTCAAATGCGTATATAACCACGTTTCATACCACACATTCTCTTTCTGACATGGATGAAAACGAACAAAAGGCTCCGCATGCTGCGGCTCAGCGTCTACGTAGATAAGCACCACCAGAGCTTCGCCCCAATTAACATCATTCACCACGTGGAGATGCAATCAAGTTTTGTGGGCACCGCCATTTTGTTGCTTAGAGCAGAGCGAGTGCAATCGGCATTAGTTACGATTTGAAAATGTGATTTCATGAGCTTTAGATGTGGTGTCAGAGAGAGCTTCAGGCAACTGCCGACGTGCAACCTTGGTTTTCCACAGAGAAGATGATCCTCTTAGCGCTCCCCTCTCCTAATCTGCGAGGGGAGCCAAGTTGGGGCAAAGTAAATAGTGGAGAAATATGGGAAAGGAGGAGGCAGGCAAAAGTGGAAAGAGCGAAATGCATGTCAACCTCTAAGCAAGAAGGTGGCCAAAGTGTCATTACTGCGAAGCGTAGCTGTTTTAATGGCTCTAGGGCTCTAGTCATGCTGCGCTTCAGTCTGAAGTAGAATTTTGAAGCTGACATTTGCACTGACTGTGGTATTTTGCTTTCCAGCTGGGCCTTGTCGTTTGGATAGTGGTGCTGATTCACAGCATGGGCATCGTTGGAAAGTTCACCGACAGCACAGGCAACTTTGGACCCAACCTGGCTGAATCGGGTAACAGGGAACTCACTCACTCCTGGTGAAATGTCCTTGTGTGGAAATCGCACTAGTTTCTTGGAAGTGTGGGTGAACGCATGAATGACAGTTGTTCGAGATAGAAGTAAATTAATTATATTAAGATATTGAAGCCGAGATTAAGGCATAACCTTGAGCCTGTTGGTGTTAAATGACTTTGTCACTTCGTAAAACACTAATGAAATCAGAGTATACTTGTGGCACGAGACGAGACGCACTGAATGCCGATTATTATTGGTTTTATTTACGGTCAGATTGTAGAAGGAACTGTGAGCCTTGAAGATATTTGAGACTTGGGGAAATATAAACTCCTGTCAAAACTTTATAGTATCTGCTAATACAGGAATGCACAGTAGTAGTGCAAAACTATCGATAGTACTATCGATAGTCGACTATAGAAAAACTATCGATAGTACTATCGATAGTCGACTATCGAAAAACTATCGATAGTACTATCGATAGGTCGACTATCGTTAAACTTATCGATAGTACTGTCGACGGTTTACTATCGATAGTTTTGCGACACTAGTAGTTTAAGGACAGAACGAGCGGGTTGGTAGGGATAATTAAACTTACGGACGAAAAACGAGAAGGGACGTTGTGTTTGTCCGTCCCTTCTCGTTTTTCTTCCGCAAGTTTAACTAGTAGTTTGCGTCGCTCCCTCTTCTCTCTTTCTTGCTTTATTTTTTCAAATGGGATACCCAACTAGCCCAAGCGCTTTACCATCCCAACTTTGGTTCAGCTCTCAGTGATGCCGAAGACGGAAGTTTGGGCAAAGAGAGGAGGAAGGGAGGCGAGCGGCGGTGCGGCAACTGTTTCGCGCTAGTGGTGCAAAACTATCAATAGTACTATCGATAGTAGGGAGTTTTGAGAATAACGTACGCAATTTTAGCGCACGCTAGCGCTAAATTTAGCGCTTGTATTAGCGCACGCGACGCAAGAGAGTTTTAGAATAGCGTTTCTCCGTCGCGACGCAAAAGCCCAAGCATCTCGCGCTTGCGACGCCACCAAGATACAGTAACAATTTTTATTTCACACACGAAATGCTGTAACTTTAGAAAAAAAAAAGTCTTTTGGTTCAGAGTACCATTTTAGATTTGTTTAAACATGAGAATGCGACGCGAGCGGTTGACCGGTCGTGTCCGCTTGCGTCGCCTCGGCAAGAGAGGTCTCGTGTACTGACCTTCGCACATCGTACCTTCGCCGAGAAATGTTCGCGCGTCGCAAGCATCAAGTTGCCGGTGATCGCTGCCAAACCGAGTACAATGTCGTCCCGTATTGAAAATCGCAGTCGCGAGGATGCCGCCGACGTCGCACTCACGACGCCGCCAAAGCAGCCGCCGACATAATCCTGGAAGCCGCCATTTTTTAACTCTGCTCGTCTTGGCTTTAGCCAACTTCTCATCACGAATCCTCCTTGGAGAAGCGCAAAGACTCTTTGCGTACGCACGCTATTTCCGAGAAATAGCGCACGCTAAAATTGCGCACGCAAAGCGCAAAACCTGGTTTGCGTTCGGAGCATGCGCAGTGGCGACGACGCTATTCTTTGCGTACGCAAAGCTTTAGCGTGCGCTATTCTAAAACTCTCTAGTATCGATAGTCGACAGAAATCGGACTACCGATAGTAATGAAACTATTGATAATGTCGCAGAACTATCGATAGTCAACTGTCGAAAAACAATCTAGTACTATCGATAGTACTATCGATAGTCGACTATCGAAAAACTATCGATAGTCGACTATCGAAAACTATCGATATCGACTGTCGAAAAACTATCGATAGTAGACTGTCGAAAAACTATCGATAGTCGACTGATCGAAAAACTATCGATAGTACTATCGATAGTAGACTATCGAAAAGCTATCGATAGTACTATCGATAGTCGACCATCGGAAAACTATCGGTAGTACTATCGATAATCGACTATCAATAGTTCTGCGGCACTATCGATAGTTTTGGAAAAACTATCGATAGTATCGATAGTCGAATTATCGATAGTTTTGCATCACTAATGCACAGCTTATAGCAAAATTGAAGTCTGCCACCAACTGGCCGTATTGATCCTCAGACGTCTTTGTTCATTTAAATTTTCTGGTTGTGCTAATAACATTTCGTGGAAGCTGCTGGAGTGTAGCCACCACACAGCATGACACGCTGTCTGTTACGTTCGCTCGGTTAGCAACACGTTTCGGTGTTTATGCTTTCCAAGTTCCCAAAGCTACAACAGCAGCCTCTTTGCTGCACCCTCATAATGCAGAACAGTAGCTATGCCTTGCCAACCAACGCACTTGAATTTAATATGTTGATTTCGGTACATGCGAAGATGGTGACCGTCGCCCACAAATTTAGTTTTTGTCGTAGTCGAACTTGGAAAATCCAAACTCGATTTGAGTTGAGATTTCCCAAGTTCGGCTATGCAATGAAGCCAATTTTGTGGATCACCTTTAATCTGAACCCATTTTAAGCTTGGGCAACCCACAAAAGTGCCCTCGGGAGAAAAAGCAACCGTTGCACGAGCACATGCAATGTGTCCTACTTGCCAGGCATCTTTCTGGGCAGTTCCTAACGCTTTTTATTCGTGCATTGTGGTGCAGTCCACCCGTTCGTCCAGATGCTGACGGGGCACAATGCCTCCCGAGGAAGCGTGTGGAAGATTCTATCTCCAAGGACCAGCCGCAAGCACACCACGTGGACGCCAACTTGCACCACACAAACACCCGCCTCTGGGAAGAACTTCCTACAAAACACTGGACAACACTGTTCGGCTACTACAATGTCTCGGTGGCCGGAAGGTATGCCGTCTTGTCACGGTTGGACTTTCCGAGTTTGTTCTGAGATTGAGTTTCATTGCCATTCGTTTCAGCGTGTGGGCATGCAGTAGAAAAATTACTATATAATGAACCACAGTTTGTCTCTTGTTGTTTTTCTTCCAGACATCGTTTCATTATTCTTGCAGTTGTCCTTTGTGACTTTGCACTGCTAAACTATCTTATCGTTTCCCTTTTCTGGATAATTGTGTGAGAGAATTTCTGCATTTTTATTTTTTAAAGTGATTCCTTTCTGTGGGTACCCTGCACAGACCTTTGTGCAAGTGTTGACCACACTGTAGCAAGAGCATGGGGGAGAGTGTCGGCAACAGAGCGCAGCTGTTGGTTTGACGTCCTAGCCCGCACGACCAATGGTGTTGCACTGCACGGAGCTGGGGGGGTTAAGCTGTGCACTGACACCCTCCGCTGCAAAGGAACAGGTGCTGCATATTAGTATTATTAATGCTGTCATGCCTTCAGCAGACAATATATCTTTTATTTGGTGTTCTAATGCAGTGGTTCTCAATCACTAATGTTTTAGGAACCCCTTCTAGATTGGTAGAAGTGATGGGGGACCCCACCCACCTTGAAGGGGGGGGGGGCAATTTTTATTGCAAAAGGGTAAATAAAAGAAGCTAAATGCGTGAGAACCAACTTTGAAGCCCTGAAACGGAAAATAATCAAACCTCCTCACTCGGCTCACATGGTTTGGTCTGTTGAGGTTTGTGCAACAGTCAGCATCAATAAAATAACTGTTTTATTGCCTCACTTGACTGACAGTCAAGGGCTTCGGAAATCCCAGATAGGCCTTTAGGGACCCCAAAGTGTTTGTGGACTCCTATTTGAGAACAACTGTTCTAGTGGCTTTTCAAATCAGATTTGCAACAAACTATTCCATTGCTGGGTTACATCGCAGCCTTGCCACCAGCTCGCCTCTTACGTGGCTTCGTTGTTGCTTCTTTTTGTTGCAGGTACATCAGTATTCTACCGCCCGTGTTCCTTTCCATCCCTCGTGCCGGCCAGCAAAGCCATTGAGATGCGTCATCCCGACGACCCCCGAACCATGTTCCATGCCAATTGGCGTCTCATTCCAAACATTGACGGGGAGCAAGGTGATAGTGCATTTTCTTCCTTCTGATTTACTGCCTCAAAAACAGTAGATAACGGGGCCTAGGGTAGTGGCCAAGTTTTGCTCAAGAGACTACCTTACATAAGGAGTGGCTTGGATCCTTAGCAAAACCCTGGCACCCTCCTTTTTGTAGGGCTTGTTTCTGCGGCACGTTGCAACCTCGTTCGAGAGTCTTTGTTAACGCGACTAGGTACAAGGTGCGCAAAAAACGGAGGCCACCTAAGCACTCCTACGAGTTGTGAATGCCAAAGCAGGAATGTCATTCTTTTGCTCCCTTAGTTTGCCTGCGGTGCACCTGGCGTGGACGGCCACGTTTTGCTACTGCCAAGATTGTGTGCCGCCGACAATATTCATGCTTTAGGCACCGCAATGTTCCTCGGCGCATGGAAGAGTAGAAGCGGCCGCTGCCCCCGCAGCGCATGACACAAGAGCGGCGGCCGAGCACGAGCCACGAGGCACGCTGTGACACGAAGCCACTGGGAATTTATCCATCAATTTGCTGCTGCAGACTACAGGTTTCGCTCCACTAGACAGGGGAATTTAGGTGCCGTTTGGCGCGACTTCAAAAGCTGGAAAGCGCCGGTTCGCTCCATGGGACAAATAATGCTTTCAGCATTAAAAAGTATTTCTCCTTGCATTGTCACTCAACTGTTAATAAAAGTTTTCCCACCAACCGGGCTTCTATGCCACCGAACTCAACTCTCCTACGTCACGCCGCGGTGGTGGCGCGTCGGACGCACTTCCGGTCTGGGGCGGTGGGCAGAAGTCGCCGTGCGAGACATGCATTCCTCTGTTTCTTTGTAAGAAACCAGACAAAAAACCTGCCTTCTCGTCAAAATGCTGCGACGGGGGCTGTACCAAGAGAGTCTGGGAAGGTTTGAAGATCAGTTTTCATGTGTTTCTGCCCCTCCGTTCGTCCGAGAACGTGGATAGTAGCCGTGAAAAGGGCAAACCAGACGCTGTCGAACTACGATTGCTTGTGCGGGCAACAACTTTGTGGTCGCCAGATGTATTTGCTTTGTTCCAACATGAACGAGAGAAAACCGCCAAGTTGTCCGGACCACCCACGGGTTCAGTGCGTCTTCAAATTCACACGGCCGCCTGATCGTTCGAACTTTCGTCTGCTCTTTCAAACTTGTCTGCTTTTTATCGTCTGCTCGGTCAAACAAAAGCGGCCCGTAGACCAAACTTTGACCCGGTGATTGCAATAAGAAGTAATTGCAGGCCTCAAAAGACTTAAGTAGGCTCGGTGTAAACAGTAGATACAAGATGTTGATCATTGGTACCAGTGGCCATCACCGACTTGTTACGCTTGGTCTGTTCCCGCTTCCGATTTTCAGTATCGACGTCGATCATCGCCGCTACCTTCTACACTTTTGCAGCACGAGCGACGTCGCGGCCGAAAATAGCTAGAAGAATCTCATCATGGTTTTGGTGTCCATTCTGCGGCGTTCATGCGAATGAATCGCCGCACGTCAAATTATTTACGCAAAGTTTAGCGGCGTAACGAGCCTTGATAATTTCGCTCAGGCGATTAAAGTGGTAAGACATTATTATGAGGACGTAGAATCGACAATTCCAACGCGAAAAAGAGTATGCAGACTCACACAGACGCCGACAACGTGACATTCCAATGGTTTGTTGACGCGGGACGCGGTGCTTCTTGCCCGAACTCCATTGCGCATGCGTTCGAACTGTCGTCTGCTCTTTCAAACGTCTGCTTTTTGTCGTCAGCTCGTTCAAACGACAGCGGCCCGTAAACCAAACGTTGACCCGGT
Organism: Ixodes ricinus; assembly: GCA_037355805.1. NCBI lineage: Eukaryota > Metazoa > Arthropoda > Arachnida > Ixodida > Ixodidae > Ixodes > Ixodes ricinus. Next base: position 181,769 of record JAZHYW010000312.1, read on the forward strand.
AATTGCGATAAGAACTAAGTGCAGGCCTCAAAACACTTTTGAAGGTTAGTTGGGGTAAGTAGGCTAAGTGTAAACAGTAGATACAAGAAGATGTTGATCATTGTTACCAGTGGCCATCACCGACTTGTAATGCCCGATTCTACTTGCGGTTTTCAGTATCGACGTCCACCATCTCAGCTACGGTCCACGCTTTTGCAGCCCGAGCGACGTCGCGACTGAAAATAGGGAGCAGAATCTCATCGTGGGAGTCAGGCTTTAGCGCCCATTCTGCGGCGTCCACGTGAAATGAATCGCCGCACGTCACATTATTCACGCAAAGTTTTGCCTCGTTAATTTTGATGAAGCCGCTCAAGTAGTCGGACATTGTTAGGAGGACGTAGAATCAACAATTCCAACTCGAAAAAGAGCACGGGGACTCCCACTGACGCCGACAACAACGCAATTCAATGGTTTGTTTATGGGCGACGGCGGGCTTCTTGCCCACCATCCACCGCGCATGCGCGGCGCCGGTGGCGTCCGCTAGGGGCGCTCCGGTTTGTTTGTAAACATGAGTTGGTGCATAGACTTATGCGTTCTGGCTCAATTCGGCCTCTTCTTCAGGGCGACTCACTGCTATGGCCATTGAGGAGCAGTGTCCTTTTATTCTTTTTTTTTTTTTTCCTTCTATGGTTGTACCTCTTCAATAAAGTGACAAAGCCCGTTCATCATATGCGGATGGGTAAGCTTGAGAGACCGATTGATAGTTCTGTGGCGTTGTTTGAACATGCCAGGATTCGAGAAACAGTCTCTTTCGGGGATTTCGTTTCAACGTTAATGATGCATGCATTGTCAAATTCAATACGATGGTCCTTGACGTCACAGTGCTCAGCGACATCAAGGACCGTCGTATTGACTTTGACAATGCATGCATCATTGACATTGAGACAAATCTCCGAAAGAGACTGTTTCTCGTATCTTGGCATTTTCAAACAACGCCACAGAACACCAATCGGTCTCTCGGAGCTTTACCATCCGCATATGTAACGGAGCTTCGTCACTTTATTGAAAAGGTACAGCCATAGAAGAAAAGGAAAAGGACACTGCTCCTCAACGGCCATAGCCGTAGTCGAACCTGAAGAAGATGCCAAGTTGGCTTCGAAGCGTAGGGTTCCATAGAAGGGCTTGGATTGGTGTTTGAACTTTTTAATAATTAATTACTCCCAACCAGGCAGATATCTGTCAAATGTTTACTTTTAAGTCACTCAACTGTGTATTTCTCTGTTTGACGCAATGTTCAGTCTACTACGTATTTCCACGATCGACGGGGTACAACTCTCGACACCATATATCTTGCGCTTACAAGTGCCGAAAAGTGACTTTTTCAGGTATCTCAGTCATTGAGCTTGTGACTTGAATGCAAAATGTTTCTCCCCCAATGGCCTGCTTACAGAACAAAGTACCGTTTGACCTCGCATTTCTGGATATAATCATTCGTTACACTGCATATTTTATCTAGGGTGCGTCATGGCTACTCTCGTTTCCCGTGCCTTGCACTGCCAGAAAACTGGTCAGCTCAATTGTGGGGGCTGCAGAGTCATGTCGGAGCGCTTACTTCTTAGCCTGAGTCACTTAAAGGGGTACTCCGGCGATTTTTTGAGTTACCCCAACTAAATATATTTTCAGAATCACCGGCCTTTACCCTTTCCTGTATGCTATTTTGTATAGCGACATTCATAATAGTTATCGTGAAATCTGCAAGTGAAAATTATGCCAGCATCAACATTCAAATATGCCCGCGCCTTTCAATGTTGCGACGTCAGGGGACGGCAGGCTTGCAGGTGGAGCAGGCAGTCTAAAAATGGACTATGCCCAGCATTTTCGTGCTTCTGCAGGGATGCTAAAGCCAGCTTCCATAGCATTCATTTGACACCATGAAACTGCCTGTGATCAGTTAGTAACAAAATCTACAGTCCAAAGAGTGAACCCATGCCTTCCCTGACGTCACTTTTTCATTGTTGCCAGTAGAGATTTTCACTTTAAAAAACATGGTGAGGACCAAAACTGTAAATTCAATAACTTTGTGGAAAAAAAAATAATTTTGGCCCTAATGTTTGGGTTACTATTTCAGTTATGCTTGCTGGTGTGTTTAGCAAATTTTCAGGCAAATGAGGGACTATGCTTGAAGATGTATGAGTTTCTACGAGCAAAAATGTCGACGCTTCTTTGCGGAGCTGCAATTACGCGTGCGTCTAACTCAGCGTTGCCGTCTTGGCAGAGAGCTTCGCCAGGGGCGGCCTGGTCCACCCGGCCAGCAGGGCCGAGGCGACGTTGGTGCTGGCGCTGTCACATCCCGACGGTGCTGTTCGTCGTCTACCTGTTTGTCACCCTGTACCGGTGCATGTGCTCCCGCAACTACGCCGAGTGGCGCACCTCCTGGTCCACGCTGTACCCGTCGGGGTGCCAGGACCCGGACACCTTCCTCGTCTATGGACACCTACCCCATCGAGCCTCCGGGGGCACTCTCCAGGTCAGGGCACCGCGCAAACATCGCCGCCCCGGTCGTCACGTCCTCGATAGGACACATCCGCGTCGCGGTCACTGTGTTAATGGCCCGTTCATATGCAGTCACTGGCCGATGTTTCGGACTTTGCAGTGACTGAAAAAATGTCCGAATAATAGAGTAGTCATATAAAAATCGGCAAATTAAAAACTTGCCTTCAATAGTGCCTTGCTTTGGGTTACCCCTCCGCTTCCGTTTGGCCACTTATGTTAGCTCTAGAATAGCTATTTTCTTTTCTAGACGTTATAGTCGAGTACCTTCCGCACTTCTTAGCAACACTTCGTGGTGGCAGAAGAATAGATGGGCCGTGACCTCTAAGCCGGCGTAGTCCGAAAACACGATTCACTGAGATGAGAATGAGAGGCGCTAAGTCCATGACTGTGGAATGGCGAATGAACAAAGCGAAATGGTATCAATAATGATAATAATGACGGCGCAGCTAGAGAAAAACAAAAGCCGTAGCACAGCGTCACCTAGTGGTGGGACTTAGCAGTACTCAAGTAGAGCTGCCAAATCAAGCCGATCCACGTGCAGCCAGCATAAAATCTAAAATGGCGTCTTCTCATGGATTTTGCGTGCAGAATTTCAAAACAATCTCTCGCCGTCAACACTGCCCAAAAAAAATTTTTTTTGTTTTGCGTAAATTAATTTTTTTACACGCGTGTCCCAACCAGGCTGTTTAAAAAAAACAGTTTTGTTTATTTTCAGGGGCCCTTTAATTTTTCGAGGACCTAATTTTCGCAAATCGCCTACATTTTGCTAAAAATAGGTCCCGCGAACAATTCCGGTAAAATGTAAACACATTGGAATCTATATTGAGATCCCACCGCGTCGCGAAAATTACAACCCGCAAATTATTACAAAACTTCAGCTTTTACCTTAATCGTAAAATATTGAGACCCGCGAAAAAAAATTAGCGGTGGCTTAGCTCGGCTATGCCAGGATATACGTAGCGTGAGCTTATGCACACAAAATGAGAGGAGCTATCAAGCGGCTCGGTGCAGCGTCAGACTTGGCTACTGCACAGCGGAGGGTGACAACGCCAGGCATCTGGCGGCTATGACGTACTCCTCTGAAATGTGCGAACGGAGCGCTGGTGGCGGCGGAGCGCGCTATTGGCGTGCCAGCTGTTCGCCGTGTGATGTCACTGCTTCTCGCGCATGCGCAGACCGGCAAGGCGCCGCGCTGCGGCGATGCTCTGGCGTGCCAGCTGTGCACCGTGTGATGTCACTGCTTCTCGCGCTTGCGCAGCACGGAGCACGGCTCATTATGCGAGCCACGCGAAACTGCTCAACCTCGGCCAGTGTAGCTCACACTACAATAAGTTGTTTACAGTATGCACCATCGGGTAGGTCACATTTCCTCCTTTAGGTCTGAAATCTAGAACACGTTCGAAATTATCGGTGCCGAAAAATCGGTTGGCGACTGTACTTGCGTTTGCTTAGGACCGACTCCTTAGTGATCTCTTGGGATGAGAGAATGCGCTAGCACACTGGCACCGTCTGTGAGGCGACCTTGAAACTGTATTTTACTAGAGCAAGAGGTCTTGCAGTACTTGCGAGATGGATCAATTGCACGTGCTATCATGAGAAATGGTCGTTTATAACACTGTCAAAAAGTTTTTCCGACCCAAAAAAAAAAGAATTATGCGCAAAAAAAAAAAATAATAAGGGTTCCACCACTTTCCAATACAGTTGAAGCTCGATTTAACAAAGTCACCGGGACCTGCTAATTATTTACGTTAAATCGGGAACTTCGTAAAATCGAGGAAGGGAGACCTCGCGCATAGGCTTCGCGGGAATCCGAACTTGTTTGGTAAATCAGGAAATTCGTAAAATCGGGTTTCGTTAAATCGAGGTTCAACTGTAGATGGTACCAGTGCCATACTCTTGTCGTAAAAGATTTTTAGAGATTTTAAGGCACACGGTTGTAAGCAGTCGCAAGTGTGTGAAACAGCCTTTAGCGCCAACGCGGCATTGGCACTTTCTCGCATTTTACTTTGGAAGGCTTATTGGTGGGTAGCAAATTTTACTTCCTAGGTTTGTGCCCCAAATGAGCACTTTCTATACGTACTTATATTTTCGATGATAGCCTTCCTTTTCTAAAAGATAAAAAGAAAAAGTCAGCAATCGTTTGTTTGTGATAAGTGTCCCTCTGCGTAAGGGTCTCGCACATGCTTCCCAAAAGGGTCAAAGTCCGTACGGGTTCTAGATGTTAATGCGATAGCATTCTTTGATACTTCACACACTTTTTGTCATATGTATCTATCTATCTATCTATCTATCTGGCTATCTAACCTCTTTGCCGGGGTCGATAAATAAATAAAAGAACCGTGCCGGCTGGGATTGAACCGTTGACCTTTGATCACAGGCAGGCCGTAGCTAACCACAGAGCTATGAAGGCAGTCATTCGAACGTATGAACGGTTGTTTGTTTACATAGACGCGGCACGAGCACTGTCACAGCTGCCGGTGCTTGCAGCGTTATGCTGAGGTCAGTTCCGTCTCTACGCTGACGCATACCGTGCACCTCTGCCGCCGGGAGGGTGGTGCTGTAGCGGCCTCTGGCGGCAGAGAGTGGAATGAGTTCCCGGCATGGCAACAGCAGCGCGCATTTCCGCTTGTGGACAGTGCGTATAAGCAGCGTCTAGGAAAGATTACTATAACAACCGTTTAGAGTACCGTATGGTTGACGACCAGCTCGAGAGCGCCAGAAAGTCTGGTAGATGCCATTTTGAGTGTTTGTGCGCATCGGTGAGTGCTTGCTACTCACGCCTTCGCTAAGTTGACACAATCGCACGTGCGTGGAGCTGCGGAGATGCGTCTGCGCATGGGCTGTGAAAGTGTCAACAAATTTAGAATCGCACTCGAAGAGTGGAAGCGTGTATACTAGAGTGTGTCGGCCACCTGACGAACGCGGCATACTCCGCACCGTACATTGGTGCTATGTCGCATGCACTCGTAGGATGGTCATTCCCCAAAGGATGTGTTCTGCTGATTTTTTATTAAATTATTTGAAAGTTTGTGTCAATGCAGCTGTGTTTGTTCATTAGTGTACTGATTCTTTCTTAACTTTTTGCTCTTGTTTTTTGTCCCAGTGGCAATAGTTCAGTGCTATGGTCCAGAATATCGACTGTGGTTTGATACAGTGCCAGTGGGCTGTCATTTGTATCTCAGTAGTCCCACATGATGCTATTAAGCACTTCTTTCTGCTCTTTGCCTCTGATTCTTGCACCTGAAATGATGTATTGTAGCAAACAAGACTTGTTTTTTGGCTGGTATAGCATAAAGGCCTACCATAACAAAGTGAGATCAAGAAACATCATCATAGCATCAAGTGAGATCAATTTCAGTTTTGTTTAGCACCTGTCTTGCTTTTCACCTCGTGTTTTTTACATCGACTGAAAGCCAGGTCCATTGGTTTTGTATACATAGGAAGGCTGGTTTGTAAATGCTTATCTTGCTACATTTTTGTCCTGCATGTGATTCTTTTACCTGTAATTATAATCTGTTGTAGCAAGCAGAAACTTGTTTTGGGGCTCATGTAGCTTAGGAGCTTGCCTTAACAAAGTGAGCCGGATCAGAAAACATCAACTTAGCAACCAGATGAGATCAGTTTTTATTTTTCTTTAGTGTCACTCCTGCCTTTTTGCTTTGCGTTTTTGACATTTACTGAAATCCAGGTCCTTCAGCGTTAACACTGTACACAAAAGGAGGACTAGTTTGTTTGTAAATGCTTATGCTTTCGCTATGTTCTTGTCCTCCATTAGGAAGTTGAATGCATCATTACAGAAGACAACACCATCGTGAGTTCCGATCTCAATGGTGACATCAAGATCTGGGATGCAAACACTGGAGAATGCATTAGCACCCTCAGTAGAAGAAGGTGCGTATCTCTTTGCTTTGTTTCACTTTATATGCGAGTGAAGCCGAGAGCTACAAGCACGAGCGTGTGTCTCCGATCGATGCTTGCACTGTGCGAGCATGTGTGCTTGGCAGGGACGCTAAAAGCCTGGAGCTTGCTCTTGTAGCGGCTGCTACGCCTCACAGTTAAAGTGAAACAGAGTAGTAGTTGCTGGCAGCGTGATCCTATAGCTTTATCTATTTGAGTTGCCGCATGAAGAGATTTAAAGTTTTTCAGATTTTAAAGCGAATGCATAGTTTTGCAGGATGAAAAGTTTCACATTTGTAGCTTTGTAATGTTTTTCATAGAGGTAAATAACAAAATAAAATGTTATTCATAGTTCTAGTTGATCCAATCGACCACGCTAGCTTCTGCACACTCCGAAATTTTAGCACGATCGTTTGTGTGCAGAAAATACAATGGCGATCAACCCGAGCAGTTAAAAGCTCGCACGTCTGCTTTTATACACAGCTAACGTCTCAAACCATTAGTTCTTCGGGGCAAAGAGCACCGCGCTACCACGGGCGTCCCTTGGCGTTCCTCCGCAGGCACTGTTTGAAAGAACCGAAACAGGAGAGCTACAGCCTGCGCGCAAGTGGCAGCTTTCCTCCGACTCCACCTACGGTTCTTCCCCGACGGAGTCGTGTGACTACGGCTTCGGCAGCATGCACTTCAGGGACCACTCTGCGGACTTCTCCATCAACCCGAGCAGCCCCGCCACCCTGTCTCCCGCGCTGACACCGGAGGACTGCCACCATGGCAAAGGATACGACTTTTCGAGGTATGCCTCGGAATTCGTCGTCGACTTTTGCCAGTCGGTGGAAACAGGTTGCCTGAAATTACGGTGGCCTTGAGCGCGTCTCTGAGTGATCTGCTTATCGCGTCCTCAAACATGGTTCGTGGATTTCCGCCCGATGACGTCACATGAGTGTCACACTGTTGCCTGCCACGATCGTAGCGGTGACACGGCGGTGGGCGAATGCGGCAAACGCCCGCTCTGCCGCGGGTCGCTGTTGGCTAGACATTCCACGGTAAGCTTCCGCAGCAAGAAGTTGGGCCGTCGTGACAACAGCAATGCTTTACGTTTGCTCGTCCTTTTCTTTTAAAGCGACAGCTTTAAAAGAAAAAGAGACTTTGCAATGATTTCGATCTCGTCCGTTGTCCCTCGCCGCACTCGCGAAGAAGGATAAAACCCTTGTTTTCTTCACCTTGGCGCGAGGCCAGGAAAGTTAGTTTTTCCGTCGGCCGCGCAGCGCCTGGAGGGAAGAGAGCGGAGCCCCGCATCCCAGCAGTAACAGCGCGAAGAAGGGAGAGACTTCTGTGTCATCTGCTCGAAAGACTTGTTTTCTAACATTGCTCTCGTTATTGCGAAATCCCACTTTGGCAGTATCCAGTTGCTACGCATAATGTTGGATGGTTTTAGAAACTTCCACCGCGCTTACCCGCTTACTTCACGGATCACTGGTGGCGGTCATCAGTGGCATCCACGATGCAAACCACGACGGCTATGAGAATTAACTACGCCGCACCTCCGTCCTAGGGTATGTGACGGCACCATTCCACCCACATTGCACGACCGTGCTACAGCTATCACTTTCGTTTCTTCGCACATTGTGGGCGAAAAATAAGACTTTTTTTCTTTTGACGGAACTTTTACGACTGATCGCCGTGGTTGCGTCGTTCGACAGTGTGACATGCCGACTCTTGCTACCGAATTTGTTGCCGCTTCGGGGCCGATTTTGACGCATGGGCAGCATAGGATGCTAAACACGCCAATCAAAGAAGGGCTGCAGGTTTCACCGTAGAGAAATCGATCTGCTCACTGCATGTCCGTCTCGCCGAGTCCAGGTTTCTCCAGCCCGGCCTGCTGTCGGTGTCGCGGGAATCCGAGGACCGAGACTCGAGTGTACACCAAGTTCAGCCCGAGTGCGGTAACGAAGAGGTTGGCGCGGCAGGGGATGCCAAGGCCGCACGTCTCGAGTTTCAGCCCGTCTGGTGCATGGGCTGCTACGGCCACTGGCTGGTGGTCGGTTGCCAGAACGGGCGACTGGAGGTGAGAACCACGAGGGCTGCGGTGACCCGATTGATTTTTTTTGTGCGTGAGTGTCTACGGGGCGTAGCTTTGAAAAGTTTTAACAACTGCACCTGGGATGTAGCCGCGACGGGGATCATCACGCCGATGACGTCGTGCTGTCCAGAACGGTAGGCATCAGGTCGCTGTGCCAGAACGGTGGCGATTCTTGAGGGAAGAAATTCTCAGTTATCATTTTTTTATGTTGCACCGTGACGTCACATGACCACCTGACATAAGGTGAAACCATGACGTGACATGGTGACATCAAATCATGTGGTCACGGGACATCGGGTTACATCATGACGTGACATTGTGACACTGACGTCATGTCACCTGACCAGATGCTTTCCTGGTGCGGAACGTCACGGGGGACCTATAAACGCTACGCATTTAGTGCGCCTTTGGGATTAGCCAAGAGGGAGCCAATTTTTTGCCTGGGAATTTAATGAACCTTCACACATTAAAAGGAAGAATCGGCTGGAGCAATTTTCTTTGCTTCTTGCTCGAGTTGATTGTTGCGTCTGTGCATTGCAGCTGTGGCATATGCTGACCGGTCGGCTTTGTGGCGTGTACACAGACAACACGGCGGAAGGTGTGACGACACTCACAGTTTCGGGGCATCGGTGAGTTGCTTGTGTTGGTGAAGTGGGGTGAAATGCTAGTGATGTCCTTTTGGAGCTGCTGGTAATGCTTCTGTGGTAGTGTGCATACTGGTGTAAAGAATTTGGTGACACTTGTATGTTTTAGGGGCTAAGCTCCTCAGGGCTAGCCATGTCCGTCCGCCGTTTGCCGTAGGCCGGCGTCAAGTGCTCGGGGCTTCTGCTCGTGAAATCACGTGCTCACGAGCACGTGAGCACATGCTCACGTGCTCGTGTAGGGCAAAAAAAAGAAAAAAAATGCTAAAAAATTTACGAGCTTGTGAGCTCACGTGCCTGTGTAAAACAAAAAAAAAAGAAAAGAAAAAAAGATGAAAAAAATTATTAAAAAAAATGTTGAAATCTGTTTGCGCAGTGACTGGACAAGTAGGGGGTTTTGATATGTGGTAGTAACTCAAGACCTGGGGTTTCTGTCATGGATGAAACGTTGCATGTAGCCGCTCAACGCCTATACAGGAGAGGGCGCTGCGGTCAAATGCGTATATAATCGCGTTAAACTTTGTATGCATTGGCTCAACGTTTATAGACGAGAGGGCGCTGCGGTCAAATGCTCAAATGCGTATATAACCACGTTCCATACCACACATTCTCTTTCTGACATGGATGAAAACGAACGAAAGGCTCGGCATGCTGCGGCTCAGCGTCTACGCAGACAAGCACCACCAGAGCTTCGCCCCAACCAACATCATTCACCACGTGGAGATGCCGTCAATTTTTTTATCCAGCTTTTTATCCAGCTATGTAACAGACGTTAATAGTGGAAGTACTTTTTTATCTTTGCACGTTTTGCATTTTTTCACGCAAGTGATGAATATCTTTAGGGGCCCGTGCGATTTTGAATTTACCATTTCATTTACTAAGTTGAAATACCATGAAACAACACTGAAATTGCCATTGAACTCGTGGGAAACTATTAGAAAAGTCAAGCAAGTCTATTGGATTTTTCTATTGGATTTTTCTATCTGGCTGTTTATCACTTTATACTGTACAACATTCCGTGCAAAGCTGTACCACTTGCGAAATGAAAAGTATGTGAGACCAGCCTACAGATGGAAAGTGGAAGAGGCATGTATTTTCCTCTTTCCCAATTGCAGAAAGCAGCTAAATAAGACCTCTGCAATCTCTGTTGAGTTCCCGGAATGAATTTGTGCCCATTATGAATTATATTTTCTCTAAAATGATCACAAAAGGGGCCCTCTTGCCGCAAACAGTTGACAAGGAGAAAGATGTTTTAACCCTCCTGAAACTTGGTTTGAAGGGTCGGTCTCCAAGGCTGCTTTAGCAGGGCGATCTTCGTGACGTCGTAATTTGGAGGAACTGCATCTAAGATCATGGGGAAAGGACACCGGCGAGAAAGGAATTCATAATGTACACGATTACGAGTTGGGCAATCGGGAAATTTATCATCTTGAAAGACTCGCCTACTTACTAGCCTAACTTGGGGCCCTCACTCATCGACGGGAAATGTTTTATGAAGGCGAAAGCCTTATATGTCTCATCGTTCAGTCGACCTTCAGAAAACACGTTGGTGAATCGAAAGGTACCAATGAAACGGTGCCAAAAGTGCGTCGTCAGAAAGCGGGCTGTCTTCGGAGGTTCGCTGTCATGTTTACGTGACCACTCAGGCGAATTAGAGGCAATGAAATTAAGAAAGATGACGAAGCGAATTAAGGGGAATCAAAGTGAATTAAGTAAATCGTGTGCCTGTCTTTAATGCATCGGCGCTTGGGCTTACGCCTTCAAGTTGTCTTAGGGTTAGCATAGGAGACCCTGTAAATTTTTGAGAACCTGTCTCGTGTCGTTCAATGCCATTGTTTTGCAGGATCATCACGTCGCGAATAAACGGAGTCCTCGAGTGCTGGCACCTGGAAATGCATTGTGACCGCAGGGCACTCCGACAGAGGAGCGGGTACGTGTGGTCTTCTCTTTCGTTCTCCGTCGTTCGGCTTGGGTTCGTCTCAATTCCAGTGTCTGACCTTGCCTTTTCTCTTTTTGCGAAGTGATGGAAAACGGAGACGTCCAAGCCAAGCTCGTCTGGGTGAACAGCGTGCGGGCACATACGCAGCCGATTTCCGCTGTGTGCGTCGAGGGAGGCCAGATAGTCACGGGTAGTCTGGACCGGCTTCTCAAGGTTGTTGTCTTTCGTTTTCTTCTTTTAATGCGAATAGCATTCTTTGGCTACTTCACGCACTTTTCGTCTATGTATCTATCTGGCTATCTAACCTCTTACGCCGCGGGTCGATAAATAAATAAAAAAGACCGGCGCCGGCTGGGATTCGAACCGTTGACCCTTTGATCAGCAGGCAGACGCGCTAACCACAGAGCTATGAAGGCAGTCATTCAACGCACTCTAAACGGTTGTTTATATCTTTACCATAGGACGCTTGCAGCGCTGTCACAGCTACCGGTGCGCGCGTGTCCATGCACGAGGGCTCATTCCGCTCTCCTGAGGCTGAGCACGGCCGCTAGCTCACCCTCTCCCGCGCTCGGGAGAGGGTGATGTAGCGGCCGTGCTCAGCCTCACGAGAGCGGAATGAGCCCTCGTGCATGGAACGCGCGTGCACCGGTAGCTGTGACAGCGCTGTAAAGCGCGTCCTATGGTAAAGATATAAACAACCGTTTAGAGTACCGTTGGTTGAGACTAGCTGAGACGCCAGAAAGTCTGGTCGGTACCATTTTGAGTGTTTGTGCGTATGGCGCGTGCTTTGCTCGCCTTCCTAAGTGACACAAACGCACGTGCTGGGCTGCGGAGATCGTGCGCAGGGCTGTGAAAGTGTCAACAAATTTAGAATCGCCTCAAGAGTGGGCTGGCGTATCTAGAGTGTGCCGGCCACTTGACGAACGCGCATAACTCCGCACCGTTTGATGCTATTCGCATTAACGTAGATAATCATTCCCAAAGGATGGGTTCTGCTGATTTTTTGTTGCCTTCATTGTCTTCGTTGCGGTGCCCCATCAACACGTAGCAGAGGCTCGTCTAATCTTAGTTTTGGAAGGACTCCGAAAAGGTTGGGGTAACGAAACTGCCGAGTTGTTTCTTCTGCGTTTGCGAATGATCACAACTGGAAGCATCGTTGGGCGAATTCAGCATTTGTTCTTTATGCGAAAAGCAATCTGCATACCCTTTGTTTCTGACTGTCGCCCAGGCAAAAATCAGTCCACTTCAGCTGGATTATGGAACTGGAAATGAGGCAGTCCAGCTGGATTCTAGCTGGTTCCAGCTGGATTCTAGCTGGGCCCAGCTGGAATGCCTCATTTCCAGTTCCATAATCCAGCTGGAAGTGGACTGACTTTTGCCTGGGCGGTTTGAGGGAAAAGAAAAGCAGAGTTGTTTTGAATGCTTGTGAGTTTCGAGACGTGATGCTCGTTACATGGGTGCCTGGGCGTCGCGGTGTTTTGTCCTAACCGTTGTTTCCGGTCTGGTTTTTAATGTTACAGTGATAACTATAATAATAAGTATAGTAATACTAAGTAACTATCGAGACAGATATTTTGATCATTCGAGGGATTTTGATACTACCTGATGGCAACAGTGTAACTTACCAGAGGTGTGCCAGGCTTTTTAAGTGAAGGTGGCATTTTTGTTTCATGTCTATTGTCTCCTTAAATTCCACCGCTGACTGCCTCGTGTTCGCTGTTCGACAGGTCTTCCGCTGCGACACAGCAATGTGCGTGTACACTCTTCATGGGCACAGCGGTGGCATTTCTGCTATTCATGTCGAGGTGAGTTCCTGACTGTTCTGACTATGAGGAGTGGTGAACTGAAATCAGGTTTAGTAGACATGTAAGGGCCCGCCTGACTCGTTTGGTTGCTATAAGCTTTCCTGGATGTTTACACTGAGTAAAGCTAGCTATTCTATTATACTGGCTTATGCATCACTATAGTTTTCCATCATTATCGACTTCCAGTGCAAGCTAAGGCAAACAATGCTAGATAGCAGATGTTTTTGTTTGTTTTTTTCTCCAACTCACATGTTTAGCATGTGATTGGAGGGTCTGTCATTTCAAGTAGTAAATAGTACTAAACCAGTAACTCTAGTTATGTAAAATGTTATCTTTGGATGACACTCCATAGTTTGCTATGAGGCTTGCTTGTCTCTTTAATTAGTAACCACTCTGCTCTTAGAGATGCAGTTTGCACGTTTCAGTGCATACAGGACAACATTGTTTGTGAGCGTATCTAACGGTTTGGGTTTGTTTAATTCAAGATAGAAACCTTACATGCAAACTTTGATTTTTTTTCATCTAATTAACGGGCAGTATCAAAATAATGTAGATAAGTATAGGGTGGTTCAAGTCACCAGGCTCGATCTAAAATGGACCGTAAAAATCGACCCCTGCACGTAGCCATCTAAGCTTTTCGTCAAAGGTGTATTTCCCAGGTCGGTTTTTTCTTGTAAAATTACAAAGCGTAGTTCTCTTTTAGTAAAAAATAGGGCCAAGAAACTTGCCAGGGTCTACGGCGGGCGGCGACCCAGACGACCAAGTCGAGTAGCGGGGTGTGTTTGGCGTTCGTATTGATAGATGGCGTCGGGAGCAGCGTCTGAAGGTGCAGCCGACCAGCGAAAGATAGCAGACGACACGCAGACGAAATCCGTTGACAGCAAAAGCGCCGCCGTTATGCAGACGCGTTTTTTTACTTTAAGTATTGCTTTTATTGTTTGCATTTATTTTTTAACCGAAGGTACATTTAAAAAAGATTATGTTCATTTTAATAAACCACGGTGGTCGCGAGCTGTTGCGATAAGGAGGTAGCGCCATCTATCAATACGAACGCCACATACACCCCGCTACTGGACCCCTGTCGTCTGCGTTGCTGCCCGCCGTAGACCCTGGCAAGTTTCTTGGCCTTATTTTTTACAGAAAGAGAGCTACGCTTTGTAATTTTACAAGAAAAAATCGACCTGTGAATTATACCTTTGACTGAAAAGTTTAGATTGCTACGTGCAGGCGTCGATTTTTACGGTCCATTTTAGATCGAGCCTGGTGACTCGGACCACCCTATACATAACATATCCTACTGGTTATACTATTACCATTTCACCCTACCAACTGCACATTAATATTTAGATTTTTTTTTTCCTCATACAATTATAGGGTGGATACAATATTACTAATGAAGATTCTGTAAGCGCATTTGTTTCCATGCTGTGTCTTGAATAGGTGTGATTCTTTTGTATTTTGATGCTTTGTATTTGTATGTTTTGTCACCTTGCCACAATCCCAAAGATGGGATCAGCAGTATCTGCAGATAGATAATAAGTAAAAAATTTCACAGTGACATTTATCCCCAAAGACCTGTAATGCATGAAATGCAGTATCTATGGAGTAATCATTTCAATTTGTTTAGAAGATGTTAAACAGTTGTTTCGTGGAGCAGAAAACCTACATTTTTATTTATTTGCCCGCTAAATTTAGCACAGAAACTGACTTGGTACAAAGATCACTTGTTGTCAATTTTCCAGCCAAGTTTAGCGGGAAACTAAGTTAGTGTATAGGTCACGTGACATCTGGTCATGTGACATCCATTTCCTGGTCAAATTTAGAGGGGAAGTTGAATTGGTGTACAGGTCAAGCGGTCAATTTTCTCGCTAAATTTAGCGGGGAAACTGAATTACTCAGTAGGTCATGCGACATCAATTTTCCCGCTAAGTTTAGCAGAAAATCCACAAAGGACAAACAAAATTGTGGGATTGGGGGGCAGATTCTGTTAAAAAGCATTTCATGCTTTAAGATAGCAGAAAGGTTAACTGCAGGGAATTTTTGGTATACCGAACGAGATTGAGGATGGCCTTTTATGGGATGATTGATTAGATCTTGCTCCTGCTTCGTTCCCCTCCCATGTCTTCTCAGCCTGGGGCGTCGGCGGCCGTGAGCGGTTGCCAGGACGGAGTGGTGTGCGTCTGGGACCTGATGACGGGCACGTGTGCCTACAGCCTGACGGCGCACAGAGGGGCGGTGCTGGCCCTGCGCACCACGGGCCTCTACATGCTCTCCCTCGGCTCGGACTCGAGGCTGCGCATCTGGGAGAAGAGCCAGGGGCACCTCCTGCACACGCTCTACCAGGTGGGCGCCCCGCTCGACACTAGCCGACAGCTCAGCCGAGAGGGCCCGGATGTCACATTAGGACCATGTTGGGTTGTGTTGTCATGTTGGCACAACATGCTCATCAGTGGCGTACCAACTTGTTTTTGAGGGGGGGGGGGGCAAACCAGACCCCCCCCCCCCCCGAGCCAGAGGGCGGTGCCCTTGGTATCCCTTGGCGCCTCCAGCGAGTGTTTGCCCTGCCCAGTGGCGGCTGTTTCAGAGGGGGGGGGGGCAAAACACATGCCTTGCCCCTCCCCCACTCTGAAAACTGGGGGGCAAGTGGCCCCCTTGCCGCCCCAGTTGGTACGCCCATGATGCTCACGCACTTCAGGTTGTCCTATTGTGAAACGTGTTGGCAGTCACAACGTGTTGTCCTCTTGGGAAGCGTATTGGCATGACATGTGTTCCCTTGTGAAACATGTTTGCATGGCATGTTGTTTTTCTAGTGAAACATGTTTGTGTGACATGTCCTGTTGTGGAACATGTCCAGTTATGAATGTTGTCTTGTGAAACATGTTGGTATAGCATGTTGTCATCTTATGAAACATGTTGGCCCACCATGTTTTCCTGTGGTGAAAACAAGTTGGGCCAACATGTTTCATTAGAGGACAAGATGCTGTGTTAACATGTTTCACAAGAAGACAGCATGTTGTGCCAACTTGTTTCATAACCAACATGTTTTCCTGTTGTGAAAACATGTTGGCACAACATGTCCTGTTATGAAACATGATGACAAAATATGTCCTCTTGTGAAACACATTTGATACAACATGTTGTACTATTCTGAAACATGTTGGCACAACATTTGTGTGTTGAGCTGTGAAACATGGTACAGCATGTCAACATTGTGTGCCATGTTGGGCCCATTGACGAGGTTGAAGGCACCTGTGAGGGATCAAGAGACCTTTTTAAATTGAACTGTGGCTAATTAACATGGTACAGTAGGGTAGGTGTTGTTGTGACCATTGCATTATCTAGAAGCACCGGCCTACGGAGCCCCAGGTGGCAGGTTCGAAACCTGGCCAAAGTGCCCGCAATATGACGGAGGCATATTGCGGAGTAGGCGCCGTGTAACCGAGCTTTCGGTTGCACGTGAAAAGATCCCCAGGTGGTCGAAATTAATCCTAAGTCCTCCGCTGGGGCGTGCCAGATGCTTTTCGTTGGACTGGCACGTAAAATCCCCAAATTTGACTTTGATTTCAAGGTGGCAACTGGTGTTTCGCTAAGAACTTAACTTCTTCAGGCCCCGAAGAGTGTAGGTCTCTTAAAGAAGTGTAGACTGTTACTCTGAGGTTTCCAAGACGTTATTTTCGAATGTTTCTGGATTGCTGTGTTTTGTGGCAGTTAATGTATCACTCTTCGCTTTTCTTCCAATAGGCAAACACATTGTGCAACAACATGGCCCTTCTGTCAGACCAAATTGTTGTCACGGCTAAGGAGGTGAGTTTCGTCAATCTCGTCCGCCGTGGGTGTGCCAGCAGTGCGTACATGGAATGTATAGAGTTTAGTGGGCTTTGTCTGAGCAAACAATGTTCAAGGGGATAGCAAGCTAGACGGTCAACTTAAAAAATTCTCCACAACGACTAGCACGGCGCTTGGATCAGATGCTTTCGACTTGTCGATCTATTGGCAGCTTATGTGTCTGTTTTGAATAAGGTATTTTTGCCCTTCACTTACTATTTCACATGCTTAACGTGGTGTCACTTTTTATAGTGCAGAGTGGTTCTCCTGTAAAGTTAGCTTAGTGTAACTAGCAAGAAGTACTATGTCATTCAACATTGACGGTTGATTGCACAGTTGTTACGTTGAAAGTAAATCTTTGCAAATGACGATGGGTATATCTCGAGGCCGTACGTAGCACGGATTTGCCAAGGCGGCAATTTGTGGATTATTCTGGATGAATAAATCTTTTGTTGAGAGGTAACTTGGTTCAAGTTAACCCCAATCAAATTTAGCAATTTTTTTTTTTTTTAAAGGAACTTTTTTGTATTTTAGGCCTAATGGTTGCACATTGTAATGGAGAATTGCTTGAGCTAGGGGGATCGTGGGGTTACCATTTGATCTTACCGCTCATTGTTTACTTACTTACCTCATCTTACTCATCGTCCCACCTCATTGTCCGACGCAGGACCACTTGATCTTGTGGGACGTGAATCAAGGCGAAGCCGTCCAAATGGTCCTTTTAGGTCCCGGAGACTCCGGCATTGCCGTGCACCAAGTACACTGCACCGCGGATGCGGTAGTGTGTGACTACGGCCACAGTCTGTGTGTGGTGTACTTCCCAGCATTGAGCACCAAGTTTGACTAGCCCCACCTTCCCACCAAAGATCTTCCGAGTCGGCCAGAGCAGCTCGTATCGGCGCACGAGTGGAACAGACATTTCTGTCACGCTGTGCGTAGCTCCTTGTAAGGCCTTGGATTCAATCACTTTGTGGCCCGGTCCGGAACTTATTACTGCATTAGTGGTTGGAGGCCGCGGTGGGGGTCAGGACCCCTCGTGACCGTCAGGTCGACGTCGCAGAAAGCGTGACAAGAATGCGACGCCGAATGGACCCCACTCGTCTTGCGAGCAAAGGGAGTTTTGCATTTCCCAGCGAAAGATCTCCGTAACAAGAGCGTCCGCCGAGTACAGAGCCCAGTCATGTGGAGAGACATTTCAGGTCTTTCGACTGCTATCACGTTGATCGACAACAAATGCACTTTGTGTTAAAGAAATGTGGTTTTTAAGTTCCAATTTGTTTCTGTTTTAGAGTTGCCTTCTTTTCTAGCGTGTTAGATTTGGACGTTTTTAGCAAGATGTCATATAAATTAATGGCCTTGTTGTTTTGCCTTTCTGTCAGTCCTGTAATCAATCAGTGTGATGTGTTTTCTTCGAAGAAGACTGAGATCTCGGTCACATTTGACAATGTGTAGCTTTAATGGGGTTGGTAACTATGGGCATGAATGTATGGAGGCTAGGTGAAAAGTATGTGGACAAGATCCCTTGTCTGCTGCAGTAGTCCTTAGTTGCAAACCATTTAAGTGAATGCTGGCTCACGTGAATGCTTTTTCTATGTACAGCCCTGTGTGCAAGTTTGATTCATACCATTTCTCCATTTGATGGATGTAAACTGAATTTTAATCTTTTCAAACGATAGTGTGACCCACTTGTAATGGCTCCATTATAACAAGCTGTCGTAATCGCGACATATGGAAAAAATCTGTTACGGTTTTGTAATGGGCTTTCAAAATTTGAATGACGAACCCTAACCTAATACTAAATTACTGAGACACTTGGGCTGCAGTGCAGGAATTTACAACGAATGCATTTTGCACACAAAGAAATTTATCATGAGTGCTGTGTGTTGCAGAATCATTGCAGTTGAATTTGTAATGTCTGATTTCACAAGTCCTCCAGTTTTAGTTCTGAAGACCGTAATATGTTGTCCTCACTTTGGGCATTGTGTTACTGACATCAGTAACCACTAAGATGTATCATATGATGTATGAATGGTGATTAACTTTAATGTAACATGTATTCTAATGGAGGTTCCATACAATTTCTGAAGTTACATACATACCACAACAGATGGCTAGAATGTGAGCAGTACAGTCACTTGAAATAAAGCTTAGAGAGACGTTTACTAAAACAAACCACAAAAACCCCACTACCCAGAAAAAAAGATTGCGCTTCGATTGTGGTTTCCTTGCACGTGAAAGCCACCAGTCGAGAATCAGATATTTAAATTTGCTCTCACCTCCTTTCGTAAGCAGTGAGAACATAGTGCATGAAATATTTTCTATGTTTTAGGTCATCTAAGATACATATTCGACAATGAAGGTAATAAAATCTATGGACGTAATCATTATGGCCACTGAAACAAAAAATAAATCGAGTGTATAGTCGTGGAGGGTAAATCGTACGACACGTCTTCAGCATAAGCTGCAATTGCCCTGCACTGGTCCTGTGATTTCAATTTTACCTGCTGGTTTTTCTCCTCAAATATGTTACTCGTCAGCAAAAAAATTTTATCAGTGGCTTGACATCATTTTTAGTGTTTTCTGCGTAATAATAAATTATATTTTCTTTAAATTGTCACCATCCTTTTAAGAAAAAAAAAAAATCCCCAAAATTTGGCAGTCTGGAGGCATTTCATTGTTGCCTCTAATTGTCTTGAAGACAGTATCATAGATATACTGTCCAACCCTCAAGTGTTCTTGCCTATTGCTTTGTTGTTCCTAGGTACTCAGAAAAAGTAGGACTACCTAGGGATGTTGTATGTCATCCAGAGCAAACTTCTAAGGACTACAAAAAGAGTGATTTTCAAAGTTGACACCCCATGGCAATGGAGGATAGAAGACTTTGCTAGTGCACATAGTGATGTACAGTGAGCGACTCCGTATTCAGAATGTAGATATTTAAATGGCTCTCAATGTGCCCCATTGGTATCTCATCTTGGAACCTGATACTGTGCTAGCTGAACTTATTTGTGTCTTATTTATGAAGTGCCATGGCCAAAGCATTGATGAGCTTGGGTGCACAACTACTGCACATTGCAACATTTGCTGTATATAAAAAAACTTCAAAAATTATGTACATGTCCCATTTTATCTTTACTGGTGTTAGACGATTTTGTGCATTCATTTTGAAATACACTTTTTTTCTTTTAGCCTCATTTGCACCAGTAATGTGGAATATAAACTTGGGCTCTTATGACCTATGAGACTACAGAGAATTGTGGCGAATGATCATGATCACAACAGTGATTACATTGCACTACAGGGTTACCAGAACATCAGATCATTGCAACTTCTCTAAGATGTTACAGTGCCTTGAGAGGGGAGTGTGATCGCTTGGCTGTCAGTGCAAAGTGTCCTATCCCAGGAAGGCAATTAGCTCATTTGTATATAAGTATGGTAGAGCTTGATGCCGCATATATTTTCGACACTCCTTGAAGACGGTACAAAAGCTTGGAAGCTCTTTGCAAGAAGGTTGTCCCCACATCTTCCTAGCTGTTGTCTTTAGGAAGCTTGAGAGTGCATTGTTTCTTTCCATGTTGATGCGTGATTGTAGTTAATAACTGAATCTATATGTAGAATCTGTGTGCAGTTCGTCTAAGTTATGGCTATAAAGACCACAGCACATTTGCTCGACCTTACTGCTGTCATTGGCTGTCAATCATAGGTTATTCATATTTCTTCCCCTTGATGATTGTACATAAATGAGAATGTTTGATTTAGCTCTAATCTCGGTGTAGCTACTACTTCTTTTTGTAAATATTCATCTTTTTTTTTTTTCATAACCAAAGCAAAAATGAGCATGAAGTCAACTGAATCTGCCTGACTCCAGAGGGCCTAGTGCCATCACACTTGTGAACTTCATGCTCTATACATGTATATGTTTTCAAACCTTGCTGTTGTGTGTGCTTTTCTTAAGGATAGAAAGAAATGATGGAGTTGGGCTCAAGCACATGCTAAAAATGTTTTCTTAAAATTTTAGTTAGTTTTTTTTTCTAGGATCAATTTGTTTTAATTGTTATTTTACCTTCCCTCGTCTTACAAAAGTTATCTTTCCGTCTTGCTGACAATTTCTTTTTTTTTGAAATTATTAAAATATTTTCGTGTACAAATTTTATGTCCATGACAGTGTTGATTGAACTCTCTTAAAATTAACATGCATGTTGTTTTGCAACTACCCACTATCGTGAGTCAAATGAAGTAACAAGCATTACTGGGACCCTGTCAATGTCCCCCTTTTTAATTTATCAATGTAGGCACAGTGACCTTTAAAAAAAATTGTATTCACTAATTACTTTTTATCTTGACTGAAGTTTATGAGGATAAGCTACAAACATGCAGATTAATGAACATCAATAAAAGCAATGATATGGAAGCTGTAAAAAAAACATAAGTTCAATGGGATTTGATCTTGCTACTCTCCATTGCTGGTGGGATCCTAACAGTGAATGTATATGTTTGCCAATATATTTTATTTTAGATGCTTAACTTGTCTGCACATTTTGAAGTAATCTATTTACTTTACAGCAGATTAGGAGGCATCTATTTAACATCCCTTTGCCAGTGGGAAATGGTAACAAGTAGATTGAAAGACAACCATGTTATCAAGTTGAGATTTATTTATATTTCAATTGAGTTTTGCTCGATAGAGGTGTTGAAGGGGTTCTCTATCTGTATAATGGTAAGTGGTGATAAATATACATAAAGCATATATTTTTTACACATATTTGGTATACATACCACGCAATTTCTCGAACAGCTGCAATTTAAGTTGACCATTTGTGATTGCACATATTGTAAACAGGTATTCCTATATTGCCTCGTGATAGCAGGAATAACGATGCTCAGCGCATTAACGGAACACTTTTTTGCGGTACGGTTCACACTGAATGTTTATGTTGTTTGTGTATGTGTGTATCGAAACAATGTGATGTGATTCTCAATTGCGGAATAAATTTCTGAAAAGCTTCTTTCAGTACGCTTTCTTCCGAGAAAGGGAGAGGCATTTTGATTTCCCCGCTCGGTTCTGCTAGAGTACCTAAAATGGTGGCAATGGTTGCAACTAACTCAAGAAGGTAGGGCGAGGGTAAGACGGGCCGGGGAGGAGGAAACGGACGGAACGCCGGAGAAGAGAGGGGAAACCTCTTTCTCTGTTTAGCGTTCCGTCTGCTTCCTCCTCCCCGGCCCGTCTTACCCTCGCCCTACCTTCTTGAGTTGCCCTGTTGCCGCGAGCTGATCATTGGCGGAGAAGTGGTCACATGCGCCAAATTCGACTTTCGATCTTTGCGGCAAGCCGCCTTGAGGAGCGCCGGGTTTGAGACTGGGCATATGTTTCGCTTTGCGCTCGAGAAATTTGGACCTTGCACTGCAGTATGGTGACCAGAAAGCTTCTTGAATTTCGGGAGATTATGTGTGCCACTTAGCCACGTGTAATTGTGTTATTTTTATAATGAGAGCGCAGTTTCAAAGTGGCCGTGAGCAAGCAGACGACGCAACAACCATGTCAATCAAACCCGACTTGTCTCCTGCAAGAGCGACCATTCGCGACGTCCACGGCTCTGCGCACAGCCGAGTAGTGCCAGGAGCTCTCCTGTCGGAATGTTTTAGAACGCGATAACAACGCTTCAAACTATATATATATATATATATATATATATATATATATATATATGTGTGTATATATATATATATATATATATATACATATAGACTTAACAAATTTGTTTTAAAAAAACGCCGTGAAAGTCTACACTTATGCAGCTTGTGGAGGTGAGTTAGTATGGCCAGGGGGACATAATATAGGAGGCTAATCGTAACGATCAGTCGGCTAATTAATTAAAATCCGTTAATTTACTTTTTATTTAATGAAAATAGGCATATAGTTCCAATTAGAAGCTTGCTCAGCGTAATCGAAAACCACTAAATCAGTCATTTTCAGAAAGATTGAGCGCGTGAGAAGCGTAGTAGTGCACTAAAGTTAGCACTCGTGGAGCAGGTACAAAGCTAGAGGTTGCGGTAAGGCGCCCGCGCGATTTTTCGGTCTTTTATCCAGCCCCGGCTTGTGCCTGCTCCACGAGTGATAACTTAGTGCACCTTACGCTTCTCCCGCGCTCGGTGACTGATTTAGTGGTTTTCGATGACGCTGAGCAAATTTAACGAACTATATGTCTATTTTTCATTAATTAAAAGAAGTTAATGCGAATTTTAATTAATTGGCCGACTGATCGTTACGATTGGCCCTCTATAATATGTCCCCTGGCCGTATAACTTCACCTCCAGCAAGCATGGTAACCCCGCGGCTTTTTTAAACAAAGCCTGTTGAGCTTAAAAAAAAAACACCCTGTATATTAACCATGTTGGATTAACCTGAGACTGGGAGGTAGAGAAAACATCCAAACGTGAAGGGGACAGAAAATACCAGCTCGCCTGCACACCTACGATTGATTTTACCCTGTATATATACATACGTATGTATACATACCGCAATAAATTTTATAATTTAGGTCCAATTAACGGGCTATGACGAGGCTTGTATTGGTGAAGACAAAATATCTAAACACCACCACAAAAAAAAAAAAATCCAAACGCGCGCTTTGAGGAGGTTGTAGAGAGTCGGTTTTTCGCGCAGTGCAGCTGTTCGTTTATTTTAATTATTTTTCGCTCGACAGCAGTTGCTACACAGAGAAGTTGGAAATGCCTCGATGCTAGCCGCTCCTTTTGCTATGTCCGTGCTCGCGCGATAGATATCGGAATTTTTTCGCGGTCTAAAAATGGATTTGATTCAGATGTCACATGCGACGCGACACAATATTTTATAAGTTGATCACCTACACAAGCGGAAATATCTCTACTCTATTTTTTTTTCATCATTTGATACACTGTGTAAGAAGTTGTTTGAAGGTGAGTGAAAGATGTAAACCCGAAATGATATATGTAAAATTCTTTATCCTAGTCTCTGTTGCTTTGCGTCGTTGTGCCTTGGGGCTTGCTCGCTCCATTTGTGGATCACAATAATCGTGCAAGAACTAGCTCAAAAAAGCAACAACAAAAAACAGAATAGCTATTAGAGGCTTACGAACGAATTCATTTAAAAAAATGTAAACGTGGGAGGTTTCTCACTGGCAACGGTAGATGAATATTTTAAAATATATTAATTTATTAATACTGCGATCCCTTAGTGGGATTTTCGCAGGTCGCGATAAGGAAATTTATTTCCCTTCGCAATTTTCTAGCGTCGGTTTTTCGTGCAGAAATGATAAGTTTATTACTGTACGAGAATTCTTTCTGTTCCTCGCTTTCATCTAGTCACATACCCAGTCCAATAGGTATAATATATTCTCTTTTTTCTTCTTCTTTTCGTCTTGAGCCTCTCAGATTGCTAGAAAGAAGAAGATTGCTAGAAGAAAAGCAGTATTAATGCGACAATAAATAACGTAAAAATAGAAGTCCAACTGTATCAATCAGGGATTGTTTTATGTATTCCGATTTACTTTTACAAGACATGCCCGTAGTCTCTAAACTGTTGTTCGTCCACGGGATATGTATTTTAACAAAATAACGGAAGTATGGCAGAAACCCACGTTGTGAGATTTCTTATCCGAAATATTTGCCAACATGTTTTTATTGTCGAACCGCTGTGATATATCGGCTACCAGGCAATTGTTTTCGGTTTCAATCCGGGTTCGGTTATCGACAAATCAAAGTAAAAGTTTTGTTCGGGTTATAATGCTATTGTGTGTAAAGGTACAAGCGAGCTGGACAATAATGACGAAAATAATCCCTGGAGAAGGGGAACAAGAGGGGCAAAGGACAAAAACAAATCTCCAAACACAGCTATGTGTCTGGCGCGCGACCGAAAAAATCCGCCTGGTCTGGGTATTGAACCCTGGATTTCTCCATTTCCAGTGGGGCGCTTTACCAAGTGAGGTAACCAGGGGTTAGGCATCAGTACAGCAAAACAGGTTTTATTAGCTGCCACCAGTCTAACACCAACGAGGATGAAAGCTCGCATTTTAAGGTTATGATTATAATGCAATTAAATGCAAAGGTGCATGCGAGCTGGACAAGAATGACGAAAATAATTTCTGGAGAAGGGGAACAAGAGGGACAAATGACAAACACAAATCTCCAAACTTTGGAGATTTGTGTTTGTCCTCTGTCCCTCTTGTTCCCCTTCTCCAGGGATTATTTTCGTCATTTTGTTCAGGTTGCGGCTACTAAACAAAATACGCTATTTAACGGTTTTCGCTTGAGCTCTACGGAGTTTTGCTGTGTTTCAACTTCCAAATAACTCCAATTCTTGCATAAATTATTGGTTGTATTTTTTTTCAATCAAATCTGCTAAGCACGAAACTCTTACTTTGTTTAATCACTTTATTTTACCTAAATATTTTGCTCATTTTATCTTAGTTAAAATTAGCAGTTAAGCCTGCGTACGTACCGGACATATATATATATTGTAATTTTATTATTTTATTTCGCTCATTTTATCGGGTGATTCCAACAAACCCCTGGATGTTCCTTGGACATCCGATAGATATTCACTCAAGATATTTGGACGTCCCCAGGAGATCCG
Source organism: Ixodes ricinus (assembly GCA_037355805.1). Taxonomy (NCBI): domain Eukaryota; kingdom Metazoa; phylum Arthropoda; class Arachnida; order Ixodida; family Ixodidae; genus Ixodes; species Ixodes ricinus. The sequence continues at coordinate 207,099 of JAZHYW010000312.1, forward strand.
TAGCCGTCCGACGGACGTCCCCAGGACATCCGACGGACGGAGCTAACAAAATTGTTAGCTTTGGCGCTTCATGTTTTGATAAGACCTTTCCAAAAAAGGAATTTTCAGTGTTCGTTCGTGTGGCACGTGATTGGCTCGCGTTCCGGAGCGACGAACATGTGCATGCTGGGCTGAGGAGATCGCATGCCGAGGACTTGTAAATATTGGACTGGTGTTACGGCGCGAGCGTTGCTTCATCTATGGTTTCATTTGCGAGAGAACGCGTGCAAATGATCTGCGAGATGAAACCCGATGCTCGCGCTCGCAGCTTTGACAGCGCGAGTGCCTAAAAGCCCGGTTCATGGTGCGATTTTACTGGCGCCGCAATTGCGAAAGCGCAAATATAGTCGAGCATCTGAATCAGGCTTCAAGGCTGGAACAGATGTGCAAAATAATCAACCGAAAAAAATGCACGAAAATTCGGAACCTCGAAAAAAATATACCACACCATTATTCGGAAAACCAACCATGCAATAGTGTTTACGGTTGAAAAATCAAGAATGTGTTTTCAACGAGATCATGCTTTCAATTAGCGTGCGCCCGATTTCGAAAATAACCTGAAACAGTTCAGAATGAAAGCTTGCTTATAGTGCCTTACCAACACGCCCAAGCAATTACAGCTCACAGGGTACTGAAGAAAGAGGACACAGATATCGCTGCCTTTGTGCGCTGTATACAGCGCACAAAGGCAGCGATATCTGTGTCTTCTTTCTTCTGTACTTCGTGCGCTGTACGCTTTAATTATCGTGAAACGATTTTCGCACGTTGCGATTATCGTCTAATTTTGGGACGGTAATTCGCACATGCGAATTTACGCCTCTAGAAAACGCGTCAGCTGTACGAAGCGTGTGCAGCGTGTCGTACTTCTAACCTTTCCTGCCATCAATATTAATTAAAGCGAGACGATTCAGACGAAGTACAGTTCACCGACTAGGGAACCCAGGAATGGACCTTTTCCGAGAAGCGTTCTGCGCACGCGCGAGCGCCCGATGCCAAGCGGCGGAAGTTGGCACCAAAAATCGAGGAAATTCGGAAGGAGGCTGTAGATCAGCGAGTAGAAAACGTAATTGCAGCATACATATAATTGTGTTACGCAAAAAAAGAAAGCGGACGGAAAGAATAACACGCCGTTTAAGAGGACGCCACGGATGCCCCACTTGGAAGTCGCGTTGGGCACGCCCCGCTGCTCAGAGAACGAAGAAACTGGTAGCGTAGCTCCCATTATCGATTGGTAGCGCAGGTAGGTCCCTTCCTCGATTTTTAGATCGTGCAGCCACCGCCTGGTGCCGTCGGTATGTGAAAAAGGTCCATTACGAAAGGATATTTATCAAATGAACCAGTAGACTTACGAAATAAGGCAAGGGGGCCAACGAGACAAGTCCTGCGACCTGTTTTTTCATCCTTCTCAGGTCTCCCGACGGCCCTACGCGGGAGTGTCGACTCTTGTACCTTTCCACGCAGAACTCTCTTCGGGCCTTCGTAATCGCTTCGGTGGATTCGCGATTGGCACCGACAAGTCTGGTGTCTAAAAATCGCCGCGTCGCCATCTGTTCTTTTTTTTTTTTGCGCGCATTAAGTTATGGTTGTTTTTGCAATAGTTAATAGTGTGGAAATTCAAATATCAACGCGTGTAGGAGCACATTAAGCTCACAAAGAAGTCAGAGTTAGCCCCACCAGACATTGCGCGGGCGCAGAACTCAGATTCGCGTAGAGGGAATTCGTGTGCGTGTGCGCCGCGACGACAGCAACGCCACCGCAGAGACGCGAAGTCATAGCCGCGCTTTGGTGTATAAAAATGTATCTGTATTAAAATGCACAGGTGTTTTCTTAAACTTAACATAACTTTTAGAAACAAACCATGACTAGCTAGTTAATGCGGTCTGCGCAGGTGAGTTATACGGCCAGGGGGACATAGTATAGGGGACTAATCGTAACAATCAGTCGGCTAATTAGTTAAAATTCGTTAATTAACTTTTAAATTAATGAAGATAGACATATAGTTCCAATTAGAAACTTGCTCAGCGTCATCGAAAACCACTAAATCAGTAATTTTCAGAAAGACTTTGAACGCGTGAGAAGCGTAGGTAGTAGTGCACTAAATTTACCGCTCGTGGAGCAGGTACAAGGCTGGGGCTACATAAAGACGGAAAAATTGCGCGGGCGCCTTATCGCAACCGCTAGCTTTGTACGTGCTCCACGAGTGCTAACTTTAGTGCACTACTACGCTTCTCAAGCGCTCAAATTCTTTCTGAAAATTACTGATTTAGTGGTTTTCGATGACGCTGAGCAAATTTTTAATTGGAACCATATGTCTATTTTCATTAATTAAAAAGTTAATTAACGAACTTTGATTAATTAGCCGACTGATCGTTACGATTAGCCCTCTATAATATGTCCCCCTGGCCGTATAACTTATCTCGACAAGCGGCATAAGTGTAACTTTCACGGCTTTTTTTAAACAAATCTGTTAAGCTTAAAAAAAAAAAAAAAGAACACCCCAGTAGAGATTTTTTAAGCGTCAGAGGAGAGTCCTAGTGCAATTCACTAGGACTATTCTCTGACGCTTTGAGAATAGATTTCATTATGCTAAATGAAATGAAGAGAAAATCTTGTATTTTAAAATAATAGAATAAAATGTCTAACGATCTCCCATTACCTTGATATTACCACAAAGCTCAAATTCAGCTATTTTTATTTAATATAATTTCTATATTATTTGTATATACTAAATTGTGTTATATACATTTGCTTCATTTACCAAGGTTTTATAGTGATTTTCATGAAATGTAAATAAAATATAGCATTTTGTGTAAATGACCAGAAATAAGGCTTGAATCTTTTGAAATGTGCGTTGGAAAACGGCAAGCTTTATTGCGGATTAAAACAACTTTTACTTCTGATTGCGCACAATTTCAATTATTTTTAGGCATACGTATTTACTCGAGTAAGATAGCCGCATTGTTTATGAAGAAAACCTGAGGGTTCTCTTTTCCGCGGAGCACGCAGATTGCCAATCACCGCGATCGACAGCATGATTCCAGCTGTTTACAGGACAGAGATAACGTCTGCGTGCGAAGATACCATCTGTGAAGATTGTATTTGTATGGACAACCGTGTTCTCGATCTGGTTCTTCGCTATGTTATTTATCCGCAACGCAATGATTGGCTGTATATGTGCTATGCGGGAAAGTAGACGCAAGGGCTTTGTTCATAAATAGTGCGGCTATTACTCGAGTAAATACGGTACGCGTTAACTACTATTTTGAGGTAATTAAGCATATTAATGCCAGAATATTGTCCAGAATATCACCTATGTGAGAACGCTGTGACAACGCATAACTGATAAGTTTCAAGTTTCAATTGGTAGTCATAGAAACAAAATACTATGTTTCCTGTGTATAATTTCTGATAGAACACAATCATACGTTGTTACTAGTAAAACACAAAGCAAAAGGAAAACAATATGTGTTTTAAAAATAAGTAGGTTTCAAATTTGCTACGTTTTTTTTTTTAACGTTTGCACATTCCAATATAAAGCATGTATTCACCACCTATTTACTTATTTTCACCCAAAAAAATTATCTGTGCATCGCCGAACGTTTACTCCCCGCCAAAATGTTGCGCTAGAGGGGTCAGGAACCAGATGCCAAAGTCTCAGCACTAACCGTTATCTTATTCAGAAGTTATAAGTGATTTTCTGAACATTTCAACGGGAAAATGGGGCTGATTTTCGCCGGTTTTCGGTAACTGGCACTGATGTATTCGAGAGCTCTGTCCCCCCGGCCGGTATTTTGTTATTAAAAAATTAGGAAAAGAAAATCCCGTATAACTTTTGAACAAAGTAACGGTTAGTGCTGAAACTTTGGGCATCTGGTCAGACCTCTAGCGCTACATTTGAACGAAAACTGGCATTCAGCAATGCAAACTTCATTTTTGCAATAAAAATACAAAAAACAATTTTCCAACTTTTTTTTTGGCGGGGGGGGGGAGGGACAATATAACGGATTTTATTTTTTACGTATAATATTGAATTTATAGGCATATACACGCAGGAGACCATGCGGTCAAAGCCACAATACAATCATTCCTCAACCAGCTTCTATGAAGAGATCTCTTCTTAGAAGGTGGTTGAGAATGATTGTATTGTGTGTTTGACCGCATGGTTTCTTGTGAATATGTATGCATTTGGGAGTGCTTTCAACAAAGGAGATCTCTGCGTAGAAGGTAGTTGAGAGTGGCGCTGTGTGGGTACAGGATACTTGAGAAATCAAGCAGTTAGCTGAGTTTGAGATGTTCCCTCCTGTGTCTGTTCCTTCGACTAGACTTTTTTTTTTTCTGCACCACAGTTTTATGTGTTAAACGACGTGATTAGCTACCACCAGCTCGCCTGCGCACTCGGTCTTTTCATGAATGAGTTCACCTAAATTTATCTCGGTGTTCGTCATCTCTGACCGGATGAGCCCTTCAGCTTCACCTTAGCAAGTCAATACTTCCCAGTTCTTACTTTCAATAATTTGGCGAAAGCGAACAAAAAGTACCTGCAAAAAGTAACTTCACTAAGTTACAAGTTACTGCACAATATACCTAAGTTACATGTACAGATACAGAAATATATATAAGTATTTAGGTCTGTATCTTATATAGGTATAACAAAAGTGCCTCGTTACCGATTCGCACTTACTCGTACCTTGGTACTTTACAACCCTGCTGGCTGCGTTCAAAAATTATGTCGTCTACAGGAAGGGGAAAAAGGAGACGAGGGTCTCCCCAATGAAGAGAGGAGAAACCGCCCTTTCGAGATGAGATTCACTCACGTCACTTTTCCGCATACATGAGCTTTGCTTACGACAGGAAAACATAGCGGTACACTGGCGAAATCTACCAGGCAGCTGTGGAACACCTCCGGCCTAAACTAGACTGAAGGCTTTACAGTATTTGCGAAATCAAACCTGCGCTCTATCAACGAGAAATGATCATTTATAACACTGACAGAACTATCTCAAGCCCACGGTGCAAGAATGGTGAGTAAAAAAAAAAGAGGAAATATGCGCGGATCGAAGTGTTGCAGGGACTACCCGATAGATGGCGCCAGTGGGCTTTCTCGTCGAAAGCGGTTGCGAGCTGTCGTACACAGTCGGTCACTGTCAAACGCAAATCTGTGAACCAGTCTGTATATTAGAATAACTGTAGCTATTCTCTTAGCGAATAGCTACAGTTTCTGCACCGTGAACGTGCTACTGACCTGTCGCATACACCATGTCACTAACGCGGTGCCCTGGAATTTCCATCTCGTCCCAAGTTTCCCTGCTGCCCAATCTACGATGATGCCTCGGGACAAATCTAAATTCGAATCCCGTGCTCGTGCCGTCCCCACCGACAGCGAACATCACGAGTAGCTTTACGAAATATTTAATCGAGCGAGCTTGAAAATAGCGCATATATGACGGAACGTAGGGCGAACACGGTTCGTGACATCTCGTATGTCCGGAGAGATGAATGAAAGCCCACGCACTTGACGCAACCGTCCTTTTACGAGCTTCTGTAGAACGCGTGGGTCCTGCAACCTATCGGAAACCTCGAGAGAAATAAAAACGCCAGGTTTCTTTTATTGCATTTTGTACCGAGTTCTAGCGAAAGCGAGGAATTTATACGTTTTCGTAGGCTTCGTTCTTCATGGGATACGTTTTCATATGGTCGGTAAAAAAAATATAATGAAGGCATTTTTATGAGTTCAAGCTGTGCATGCACTTCCGTGCTGATCTGCAGAAAAATCATTTTGTGAATACGATTAAGGTGTTTCTTCATTTTAATGTACAGCTACTATTTCTGTAAGCCAGCTTGAAACGAGCCGCGGCTTACTCCTCTCACACGTTCTGCGCCGTGCCGTCGAAGGCGCAGACCTTTGACAGCACTGCACAGGACTCGTGTGAGCTATCATGCCACGCGTATGAAGGACGCATTCCCATTCAAAAGTTAAGCCACATGTGGGAGAATACGCACATTCATCAAATTAGTAGCCCGAGGCTCCACTAAGCTACATTGTGTCACTAAGAGGATACGGTGACAATAGAAAGGAAACAAAATAGAAGTTGTAACTTAAAAAAAAAGAACGTTTACAACTCTGTCTTTATCTGTTTTCGCTTACCTCTATTCCACCTAAAAACCACAACAAACAAAAACATCGTTGAGGTGCAATCGATGAAGGTCCCCGCCCTTCACTTGAACGTCTAAGAATGTTCACGTTAAACAGAAAAAAAACCTATAAAAAATCAAGTTGTTTAAAGGTTTTGTGTGACAATTTCCGTTAAATACTCAACGTAAAAAAAAAATCGCTATAGATGAGACAGACTGCAGCGGACGCTACGTGCAAACCCAGCCAACGCAGTGCTGTTAACAACTGTCACGTGACTACGCACTCCGCGCGTCGCTTCGCCCCTCCGAAAGATCACGTGACGCCCACACGACATTGGAGTGGTTCGTACGGCGTCTCCTGCGGTCCATCTTTAAGGTACACGGGCCCAGTCTTCGTTTCACCTCACCCATTTTAGAAAGTTGGTCGTCCGTGAAACCTTTACGTGTGTTCAACGGTCGCGTGCCAAGGCCTCGTTCGAATAAATCGGGGCACAGTAGAGGGGATCATCTGACGTCGGAACTACAGAGATGACGCACTAATCACTTCTATTTTAGTGTGTGCTTTTTTTTTCGCCTTCCTTTTTGGGTTTGATAAGATCTTTGTCAGAGGAGGGAGGAGAACGATGCGCGATATGGTAACTTCTTGCGTTGGGTTGTCAACAAAAACTCTGTCCGTCTTTGGTATTGCTGGTATATGCATGTCGTCATCATTGTTCGCGACAATGTTTTTGCGTTGTTGAAATTCGTTTTTAAACCGAAAGCATTATTAAACTACTCATCACAGATTTCTGCCTACGTATGTCGCCTCTAATGTAGTCAATTGTTTTGCTAAATTCAGCGGAAAATTGACATCACGTGACATATGCACCAATTGAAATTCCCCGCTAAATTTAGCGGAATCAGGTTCCCCGTTAAACTTAGTGGAAAATTGACTTCACGTGACCTATGCACCAATTCAGCTTCTCCGCTAAATTTAGCGCAAAATTGACCGATTCACTTTCCCCGCTAAAAGTTAGCGGAAAATGTACGTCACGTGACCTTCGCACCAATTCAGGTTCCCCGCTAAATTTAACGGGGAACCGAAGACCTGCCCGTGTGTGCAACGATAAATGCTATCGGATTCATAGAAAATCACCCCTGTGGTATGTACAAATTAGCCTCCACCATCAATTTTTATTTAATACGTAGAGCCAGAAGTTCGCGCTGTAAATTTTTCTTCCATCATGTAGATATTTTTATTCTACAGTCACTGACAGAGCAGGAACGGCGGGGCGTGTCTTTCGAACGCCCGACCTCCAGCAAGCGCTCCGTGCCTTCCGCCGTGCTTTGGCTGAGTGTACGCGCGCTCGAGGTGCATGAGACGCCAAAGCATCGTCGAAGGTTGGAAGCTCGCGCTAGAGGCGGGGCGACCGGAGCTCCCCTGCCGTTCGCACCTCGTCACTGACTGTGGCTGTTAAGAACTGTAAGACTTTCCACGAAATAATTGCAAACTAACCAGTCACACATTCAATGACCTTTCCAAGGCTTCTCTAATGTATCAAAAAATAAAGTTATCGGTAACGCTTATTTTGTTTGTGTAGTATGAATCTTGTTCATCTTGTATGAACTGAAACCCAAATTATCGAGTGGCGTTGACGACATGCCTATGTTTTTTTTATAGAAGGCCGCTGTTCTTTACCTCCACATGTTTTCATGCACATTTTTAACTTGTGTCTTGCGCAAGGACGTTTTCCGCAGCTTTGGAAAGTCACTGTAGTTGGTCCTATTTTTTAAAACGGTGATTACCACGTCCTAGTGTCATTAGTATGTAGTTTTTCAAAAATATTTTTTTTAGTAGTACGTAAGCGTGTTTACTTTTGCCTTAGCCCAATGATATCTGCAGCTCAACAAGGTATTTTTTTTTTAGTGAGGAGGTCAGTTGAGTCAAAGTTATGCTCGTTTTGAAGTTACTCTGCACTTTTGGTGTCAAGTAGGGACAAGTAGATGCGATCTAATTTGACATGTCGAAAGCGTTCGATTGTGTATGCCATAATTTACTGCTACAGTTAAGCTTGCCTTGCATGGTTTTAGCCCGCATCGTTGCTCGTGATTTTCCACTTATCTAATTGGTCGTCGGAACTCTGTTCGCATTTCTGGTAGCTATTCTCACGAGTTTATCCCAAGCTCTGGTGTACCGATCCATCCTGGGACCACTTTTGTTCTTTTTGTTTATGAATGATGTTCCTTTCTGTATAACCGATGCAAAAGTTATTTTGTTTGCTGATGATATTAAGCTTTCTATAAGTGTGAAGTCATTATCTGATGGCTCCCTTCTTCAGGCTGACATATAACGTTCTGAATGGTGCGCCAAAAACCGCTTGTCACTTATCCCCTAAAAAACTAAATCAATTGTGTTATCCAGAAAGCGCGACGTACTTTATTTTTTATATAATTGGGAGGGGCCCCGATTCCTCGGGTTCCTTTTATAAATAATCTCTGTGTATCCATCGATAATTCACTGTCCTTTAATCATTATGTGTCTTTAACCGTTAATGAAGCGCTTAGAGTGCTGGGAATGATTTTCACAATTGTGTCGCCAGTTTTCTACGCCCCGCTGCTTACTACCCTTGTTTAATGAGGTCAAGATTAGAATTTGGCTAAATAATTTGGAATTCATTAACTTTATCACAAGATGTTGCAATTGAAAATATACAAAAACGAATGATTAGAAGTGCGTATGACCGTTATATTGGAAGAAAATATTTTTACCATTATGAAACGTTACTTGTTCGATTTGCGTTGCACAAGCTTGCCGTGCCGAGGCAATACAGATATTTTATATTTCTTCACGAAGTTGTACACGGGGAAGTGAATTCAATTGATTTGTTGCGTTTTTTTAGACTTTCATGTTGCGTCAAGGGTCAGCAGGAATGTGCTAACTTTTTACCCATCTTGTATGTCTTCAGTGTCTCCTTTATAAAGAATTCAATTATCATTTAATAAGGCCCATCTAGACATTTTGCTTTGTTCTTACCAGTTTATGTTCTATGTGCGAAGGTGGATGTCTTCAAACTACCTACTGTAAGGCGGGTTTTGTGGAGCCTGTTCAGTTCCTGTTATTTATTGTTTATAGTTTTATTGTAACATGTATTTTAATGTTTGAGATAGTGCTGCGTTTTAGTTTGATTCGTGTGCACCACATTATAGACTGTAAACTTGTTTGTGGGCACGTAAAAGGAAAGATTTACTATCATTGTTATTATTAATCAGCCTAATTGATATTCGAAAATTTTACCGTTTAATGTTGTCTGATTGATCCCCTCTGTGCATGCAAATGCCTTTGAGGCAAGTGTGGGCAATTGCCTCAAAGGCATTTGAGGCAATTGTGGGCAATTTAGAACTTAGTCGGGCTTTTGTTAGAAGTCTGAACCCGTCGCGACGTTTCCCTTCCTTTTACACTTCGGCAGATGGTTTGGCTCACTGTTGCTTGCCATTTTAATTTTCCCGTCGTCTTTTGGCCGCAAAGACGAAACAAAAAAGCAATCAGGTGTTTTCGTTTCTTTTTTTTTATTAAGTGGGAGTTTTTCTTACCTCCTTCCTCTTCAGCAGAAGAAACGCCGGAGAGGAGGTTGCCTCCTTTCCAGCGTTCGCTCTACTAAAGTGGAAAGAGGTGGGAGGAGCTTCCACTTCTCTCTTAACCTGTCACCGACTACAGGTCCGCAGATTTGTCTGACCAATAATAGAAACAAAAAAGAAAAAAAGGATGCTTACTGCATTGACTAGAGAGTACCGTAGTCAACATGTGTAGCAGTGGCAGGCGAGCTGCCATGGCGAAAATAGAGCGGGCCTTCGCGGGCCCATGAAAATTGGCGTCGCGGGCTGGGCCGGGCTCCTAAATATCTGCCCGTGGAAGCCTCTAGTTGTCCGTCTCTTCGAAACAGCTACCGTCTGATAGCTTAACGCGAACCGCCAAATTGCTTTGGCGATCCCCGCACCTGGAGACAGCTCTCGCTTTCACCTCAATGGATTACCACAATTCCAATCCACATCAATTATATACGTGCTTGTGCGGTCGAACACAGCATTTCTGCCTACTCTGTTTTGTTTAGTCTGTGTGTGTGTGTTTTGTTGTTGTTGTTGTTGTCTGTCATGTTTAAGGAGGGGAAAGTAGAGAAGGAATACATGCAAGCTGTAAATAACTCCCGAGAAAAAATAAGAATGGAGGGGAGAGGTGACTTTATCAGAAGATATTCGAAACCTATAACTTTAGGAGACTCCTCGTTGAGTAAGAACTTCTAGCTAAACAATGTTTTAAACTATTAAATGAAATAAAAATAATTGGCACTTTCACCGCACCCGCTTATTTGTCCCCGCAACCCTTATTAAAATAACATCCGAAAACCCTCACTCACTTGTTCCATGTTAGTATAGGTCTCAAATGTTTATCCATTAGATAAGCATTTATCGAATAAAAATCAAGCAGATGAAATATGCAGGGAGAATCTGAAGGCGGCCAGACTCTTAAATTTAGCGCCATATCGACTTTTTAAACAAATTTCGGTGTAAATATGTACACAGGTATAATGAGGTGATGCATTTGTTTAGTAAAAGTACAGGAAACAAAAATCTACATTTTTTATACCTCGATCACGTGTGACAACAAATGATTTTTAGGCCACTGGCCGTGTTTATTTTGACAAACTGAAGGGGGTATCTAAGTAAATTTTGCTTAGTTTCTATTACACCTTTTTTACATTCTTTATAAACGTCACAATGGCCCAATATGTAAATTGATTATTTCGCACAAAAAGTCTCAGCTTGGATTCGTTAATAAACAAAAAAAACTATCTTCAGTTGTTGTTTTGTTGTTGTTTTGTTGTACTTGAGTGATTTTGTATTTTTATTCAATGAGTTCACCCAGCTGTACTTTATTTTCTCTGCGATCACGGGATCTTTTTTTTTTTCTATCTTGCACTTGGGACCAGTTGTTCCGGGACCATTTTCTTCTACCCGCTTTTTGTGCTACAAAACAAAGACATGATTAAATAGCGCGAACTGGACAGGGACGAAAAGCACACGTACGACAGGACCTTGTCTTCCTAGACATGCTCCTGTCGTACGTTCTTGTCTGTTCTAAAGGCCCGTTCACACTCTTGCGACCTCTTAAAACTGTGTTCCTTAAAACCTCATACAATGATAGGACAAACTGTCGCCATCTATTGGGTAGCAGTGTAAACTTGGCGGTCCGGCACATTTTCTATTTTTCTCGCGCATTATCCTTTCTTTCTTGGCTCGAAAAACTTTTGTCAACGTTATAAACGAGCCTTTCTTATAGCTATTACGCACATTTGACCTCGGAAATCTCGCAAAACCTTTCGTTCTTGTGAAATGCAGTTCCAGGGTCACCGCATAGATGGCGCCAGAACGTCAGTGAGCTTCCTCGTCCTAAGAAATTTTAAGAGGTCTCGTCTCTCTCGGTCGTACTTGGTTGCAAGAGTGTGAGCGGGCCTTAACACGAAAAGTCGTGTTAGAACAAAGTACTACGGATGTATGCTGACTAGCCATAATGTCTCGTCTCTCTCGGTCGTACTTGGTTGCAAGAGTGTGAGCGGGCCTTAACACGAAAAGTCGTGTTAGAACAAAGTACTACGGATGTATGCTGACTAGCCATAATGAGGTGTAGCATGTTCTCACAAATGTCCAACACTCCGATGCTGATTGCGAGTGAAGTGAGCAGATTGCATTTCGGAAAGGTTCCAGCCCGTCAGGCAGAAATGTCTTTTTTCTCTCACTCTACCAACCTTCGGCGTCAAGTAAAGAAAGAAAAAAAGACCCCTAAAGTGAGAGAGAGAGAGAGAGAGAGAGGGGGGAGGTTGAACCACCAAACCTTCTCCCCGCCGGTGCGCCACTGACTTGACATTCCCCAAATTTGGTCTTTCTAAATTTGTATCACAAAACGATGTTTTGTCAACTTGGAATAAATACTGGGGGGACGGCGAGTATAAGAGTTCACCAACCTCTAACAAAAACAAAAACAAATGAAAGACGTTTACAATCTTCTGTAACGCCGAATTAAAGTGCAGCTCTTGAGAAGGAGGAGGGAAGGTACGGAGAGGAGGGTATGCCCCTCCTCCTCATCCGTACCCTTCCCTCCTCCTCTCCTGCTCGCCTCCCATTCATTATGGCTAAATTGTCCCGCTAAATTTGGCGGGGAAATTTTTCCGCTAGACTCTAGTGGGAAAAATGTTTCCGCTAATTTTAGCGGAGAAATTTACCCATAATGCAACGCGCTGTCTGTGACATCAGGCGAGTGACGCCACTCGTGCCCCTCGTGACGTCACACGTGACGTAACGTGTGTCGTCATCATGGGAAACGTCCTATATTGCACCGCGTGGTTACGCCGACGCCGACGGCGACGCCGCTCAAACCGGAAACGGGCGCCTAAGAGCTGCGCTCTAAAGAAACAACAATAAAATGGCGTATCGTCGTGTAAAAACGCGCCTTCGTCTTTCGAGACGTCATCTTCGGATCATTTTTTATGAGTGAAGTAATGGCGGCTATACGAACTATACAAATAAGTGCCTTATAAGTTGATTGTGTCAAATAGTTCGTCAGCGAGAATAAAACAACCCTGTGGCAACTTGACTTTATCAAGTATTCGCGGCCATTTGCGAAAATAACTGATGCACCCCCGCCGATTACTTCTAAAACAATGCCTACCAGATGAGAAAAAAACACTATATGGGAATGAAATATTGTGTTAAAAGTACATGTACTTTACTTTGAAGGTACATTCTATTTACAGTACACTTTACTTCGAAAGTATACATTGTATTTATAGCACTTTAATGTAAATACATTTCGCCCGGTGTACTTTACTTTAAGTATGCATAAGCTCTCATTTACTGCGTACTTTACTCCGTGTACTTATTTTCGATGTACCTTACCTAACACTGATTGGTACATCCGAGGAAGACTCACCGACGGCTTCACAAACGCGCGACGCGGCGAGTCGCGTACAGTTTATATGGTCGCTCTTCTGCCAATGGGATTACGACATTAGCTCATAAAAACGCCGAAGATGAAATCACGAAGCACGTGAACAGAGCAGGTCACGCCTCGCGCTTCCGCGAAGCCACGGGGAACAAGGACTACACACTTCGTGTCAGCTTAAAGGCCGAAGTGCACTTCGCGCTTTCCACTTCTGCCCGCCACCTCCTTTCCCATATGCGGAGGGCAAGTCGTCGTCTGCTTCTTGCGGTGACGTCGGAACGACGCCGAGCTCTGATTGGCTTTGATTGAAAGGATAGTGGGTAGAGCTCAAGGCTAGATGCCTTAAAGTCTACACACTTTTCTCTTTTTCTTTTTTTTTGGTTTTAAGCAGCCAATAAGAACTCGGTCTTATGACACCATCGCAACGCCTGTGCAAGAAACAGACGACCTTGCACTCGGGTTTACTACGCTAGATCGAATGCCATTTCATCGAAGCACGTTTTAGAGAATGGGCACGTTTTATCGAAGCACGGTTTAGAGGAAGCAGAGCCTCAGTTTAGAGCAGGGGTGGCCAAGCTGTGGCTCGCGAGCCGCATGCGGCTCTTCGCGTGTTAAAGTGCGGATCGCGGCTCCCTGCCCCCCCCCCCCCATCATCCGCCTCCCTCCCAGTCACAGGAGCACATCCCCAAAAAGAGAAATAGAACACGTTTCAAATCGAAAGACAGGTTGTTGTTTGGTAGCCTTGTGCTACTGCTACTCTTACATACATTTGGACTGCTTTTGACTCGGTAAGATAGGAAAGTAGTTCGAGTTTTGTTTACTGCTCTGGACAAACGTACCCCCCCGCCCCCCCACCGCGGCTCTTGGAAGTTTCGTGGTTTTGTTTGTGGCTCTTAGGCAGGGTCAGCCTGGCCACCCCGGTTTAGAGAAACGTAGTTTATCGAAGAGGGGACGCTTTAAAAAAAAAAAAGGCTTTTCTACTTTTCGCGTGTATCACTGGTGCGCGTGTTAAGCCATGCCCCCCGCTGCGCTTCCGCCGCTTCGCGGCGGCAGTCTGCGGCGGCTCATTACAAAAATGTTAACTCACCTGATTTACCCGTACACCGCTTCGCGGCAGCCGAATACGCTAAAAGGAGGCCCATCGCCATTTTCTCTAAACTGGGTTCTCTATAAAGGCATTCGATAAACCGGGGTCGGTAAAACGGCGTTCGCTAAAACGAGCTTCTCTAAACCGCATGCCTCCGCTTGCGCTCCGAGTAGTGGCTCCTCTAATACCGCCTAGAAGACAAGGCCGCGGTGCTGATATGTTTGCGTCACCAGCGAAGGCCAACGCTGGACACACGTTGGAAACGAGTGCAGCGTCAGCGCTCGGCTTCGAATCAAGTTGGAGCCGAACAATGACGTAATCGTCGTGTCCAATCTGTGCCCAGTGTTGGACTTCGCAGATGACGACATCTCAATCAGCACTACGGCTTTGTTATCTAGGAAGTGTTGGCTCCCTCGCAGCTTAGGAGAGGGAAGCGCTATGAGGATTATCCTCCCTGCAGAAGACCGAGGTTGTGCGTCGGCCTTTAAGTCCAGACGCGTGCCGACGCTGCGAGGTAATGGGACCCATAATGCAGCGTCGAAAGCGCGAGTCACTGTAGGCCTTTTTCTGTTTGATTGGTCCAGCGATGACAGAACGCGTACACAACCATGACGAACACTATGATGGTGTGCTTTTGACACTCTCTGATTGGTCCCGTCAGCTCGTAGGTTCCTTTTTTATTTTTTTTTAATTTTAAACTTAAACGGGCACAAAACGTTGTCTACAATTTTTGTTTGGAATTCGTCTGTCCTTATGAACGCCCGTGAAAATTTCACAGGCGGAATCCTACAGGATGTTTCTGTGCGCTCTTTGGGCGAAAAAAGAAAATTATACATCAACCAACAGACCTTTCCATCGCTCATCACTCAGGCGAAAAATGCTGAGTCACTGAGCTGTGTACGCATGCGCAGCGTCAGATATACCGCACAGCTAAGCTACAGCGCATGCTAAGAAGGCGTTCCACAGCTGGCAGCGCTCAGAAGGGAAGTTTTGCAAAGATCTATAGACCGGGCCCAATTAATTTCTTTTTCCACAAAGGTGTATTTAGGTAGTGTAATTATCATACCCTAATCTTATGAGTCTGCTACTCACAAATAGCACAACAAAAATTAAAAAAAATAAACGTGGAGGTTTTTTTGTTTTGTTTTTTAGATGAACATTCGAGAGCCGATTCAGCAGTGACGAGCGTTGTGGCACCATTACCATTTTTCACCTGGGTGGTGAGCGCTGAAAAAAGTAAATATATTCCCTAACCAACATATACCTCGCTTCTAAAAAAAAATAAAAAAACGAATTGATTCGATTTAAACTGACCTAAATAATATCTCCACGCGCAAAAAAGAAAGCGAAAAAAAAACCGGTTGAAGTGTTTTTAAAATATCTGGGTCAACGTCCCATGAGTTTGGAAACCGCGCAGAACATAAACAAAAACTGTGCCCGAGCGTTTTTTTTTTACCTTTTTCGTTTTGGGGGAAAAGGTTTCTACATGCGCAAAAAAACAAAACCAAAATATTTTTTACCAACAACTTTCAAGCTAAAGAAGAAAACAAAATAAGTCTAGAGCTATACGATATATGGGAATCTTCGTACACGGCATAAAGGGGAGAAAAAAGCGGAGAAAGCGGATGGAAAAAAGGCTAATAGAAGGAAGAGCGAAGCCAACTGAGAAACTAACGAAAAATCGGGAACATGGCGCTAGCAGCCCTTCCATTGGCTTAGCGCTGTAGTCCTCTGCTCCAATCAAAAACGGGGAATGGGAAGAGCGGCCTTCTAAGATGGAGGTCAAAGGATCGATGGACGCTGGCCCAAAGGCGCCTGGCTCCAGGCGATGAACTAAATTCCTCAATGTCGTTCCAAAGTCAGCCCTTTTTT
This sequence comes from Ixodes ricinus, assembly GCA_037355805.1. Classification (NCBI taxonomy): domain Eukaryota; kingdom Metazoa; phylum Arthropoda; class Arachnida; order Ixodida; family Ixodidae; genus Ixodes; species Ixodes ricinus. The sequence goes on from JAZHYW010000312.1 coordinate 223,202, forward strand.
CCATTCATTTTCGTGGGCTTTGATACCTACTACTTTCTTTTTACTTCTTTTTTTTTTACGTGCGTGAGGAGGCCACAGATTGCAACTGGCGAAAGGAGAGTTCGGACAACCTGAAAATAATATTGATATTTTAGCGCATTAATTTTGGCTCTTTTTTAATAACCAACACAGTGCCCCGGTGACCTCATTTTGTTTATTGTTATGTTATTCGCTGTGTGGTCCGGTCTAACCTTTATTAATATTATTATTATTATTATTATTATTATTATTATTATTATTATTATTATTATTGTTGTTGTTTTTGTTGTTGCCAGCACCAAGACCGTATGGTTGTTCCTGGACACCTTATAAAGGTGATTCTTTATTTTCATTATTATTACTGGATTAGCCATTTTCATTTTGTTGACAATTTTGTGATATGATTTACATCGGCTTGTCGCCCTCATACCATTTAGAGTGACGAGCTGCGATGAAATAAAGCTACCTTCAAATCTTACAAAATACTAACGAATATATGATTACGGACCTGACTAGTGTTTAGTTTGCCACCATGAGTCATTTAGAATAACTGCTATGAGGATGAAAAGGCACTTTATACCATTTATTTACGAAATATACGCGTAGAGTGAGAGATACTTACGAGTTATTAACTAGGTACACGAGTTTGTGTATTTTTGTTTTAGAGATTGACAAAAGGCGGCATTCAAAAAGTCGGAACAGTTTTCTTTTTATTATTCAGTCATAGTTTGTACAAATGAGCAGTACGAGCTTTCTCTTTTTTTCTTCGTTTGTCTTCTTTTCCCAAAAGCACTCGATGAAACAACACAAAGCCTTTTCTTTCCTTCTGCGCACGAAACCTACGATGAATATTCGTAACAGGTAATGGAATCCGTTTGAAGATGACAATGACAATCTCAGCGCACCAGAAAAACAAAATTCTTATGACGCACTCACGGTTTTCTAACATCACCCAGGGCCTCGGACTAAACCTGGCGCTAGTTTCGCACATAAAATAACAACGTGGTATTTTATCTCTGTCCAGCAGTTTCGTCTATCATACCAACCAAAGTTCACCGCGCGCTAACAGTAGGCATATTTTAACGAGGCGTGATCCGCAATTCGCAGATAAGTCTAACCTTTAATCATTTCGCGGCGTTTGGTTTTCGTGTCTAATACTTAACGTCTCCGAAACATCAGAGTCGCACCCTGACAATTGAAGATTGGCTTCACCACAACACAATGGTAAGAGGGGCAGAGCCCGCTTTCCAGAGGCAACCATTGGGCGGCATGGGGGTGAAATGAGCTTCGGGTCTGTGTACGGTACTAACGTAAATCTAGAAAACAGTGTTTGATGTCGTCATCGTTTAACAAATGTAAGCCCCTGGTAACAGCCAAACATGCACGATTATGTATATTTTGAAGTTGACAGTTCTTTTCTTTTTGTATTTGTATACTTCTTTACGAACAGTGTCGATTTAAGTACGTGTGCGGTATTCATTCTTCTGTTCCTATATTAACAAATCTAGATCAGCTGTGCCGGTATTTTTATGTTTCAGTTTGTTATGATCTTTGTTTGTTGTTGTTGTTGTTCGAAGAGTTACTATACATTTATTTACGAAGATATTGAAACGATTCATTAGTCATCGAGAGCTAACGATGAAGTTTAGTGGGGTATTTCGTTTTAATTTAGCTTTTCCCTCGCGATGCATGGTTCACAAAATGAAACTGCGGTAATAAACGCAACGTCGTATGTTCAGAAATGACCTGAAAGGTATTATGCAAATGCGTGTACATGTGAATCGCAGCATATACTATGGTATACGCGCCTCAAATACATGCTTTGTACTTTTTAGTTCCGAAGGAGCTAGGCTGTGCAACTGCAAAATAATTTAATTAATATAGGATATTATTTGTTTTAATTTATAAAGGTGCCTGATTCCATGAATATATGAATCATCATTGTCAGTTTACGTGTTTTCGTTTATGATAGAATCAAGCGAAATCGTTTTTTTTTTTCTTTCTGCGATATCATTAGCGGTGCATACGCTCAGCACTAAGAAACTCCCCTTATCTGTACCATTTTTTATAATAAACAAACAACAAAACAAACCAAAAAACGTTATGTGTTGTTATTTAAGACGTCGTCATGACGTCACTTAACATTACGCAATGTGTTTACCTAATGATGTTTCCACCGGACGCGTCCCTCAATTTGCGTGTCAGCGTCCGCACATATAAACACACATACATATAGATATACAAACCAGAATAAAAAATGAATAGAACCGCTCATGATGACTAATACGGAGTACCGCTGCCCCGTCGCGCATGCGCATGGATTTCGTTTCGGGAATAATGAGAGAGGGGGAAGCATAAATGGGGATGAGGACGTGGGCGACGGAGAGAGAACAGAGCGATCGATTTCTTACGGCCGCCACTGTGCGAGCTACTACCCCGCGGCCATTTTGTTTTAGCGTTTTGTGTGTCTAGCTGCGTTCGTTCAGGCTTAGCGGCTCTCTGCTTGGCGGCGCGGTTATGACTCTGAAATGTCTGAAAGAACTTTGCCTTAGTGAAAAAATTTACGTGGCAAAATAACAACGGTTTCCAGCTTCTTCTCGCATCCATCTTTTGTTCAAACTCTTTTTTCTTTTTTAGGAAAAGAACAAACAGTTTGTTTTGTCACTATGGACAAAGATCAGCTGTGGTTTTCGCGTTGAAACGCTTTCACGGTTTATGAGTCTTGGAGACGTTGGTCTCGATTGAACGTAAATATATAAATACACCCAATGAAAAAAAATAATATTTCTGTTTCTTTTTTTTGTGCAGCGGCTCAAGAATAGTTTTTAAGAATTGCAATCTCACTGTGTAATTACTGGACAACCGTTTCTTTCTCCTTTTGCCCCCTGCTGTTACTGTAAGAGTGGCATATTACGTATGGACTACGCAGCATCTCTCAAACATATACAAGTGCGTATATCTTTCTTTCTTTTTTTTTATCAGCACTATCCAATTAATTCTAGTGTTACGTTATTATGACGAGGTTGGCACACAATCTGTTCTTTACACTGGCGTATCGAGTCTCAAAATGATTAAGCAAGATTAATAAGAAAGTGAATAAAAATAAAAGGCTTTGCCTTTATTTTTTAACTAACGTGTTATGCTCGCAATGTGGACCACAACCGGAAAATAAACGGCATTGAAATCGGCGCGTTATTGACTTTCCGTCGTCTGGCTTTCAACTGGCTCATGACGAAAAGCTCAAAACCGGTATCGGAACAGGGTGGCATGTATACAAGATAGTAAATATATATAACCGAGTCTCGGCGCAGAACAGAAACACGTTTGGCAAACACAGAGCAAGAGAAACGGATGATTTCGCTGCCCTCACCTTGTCCTGTTTGTTTGTTTTTTCCCGCGCGTTCCGTCCGGGACGCGAAAAAAGATTGCAGCTCCATCCCAGAACAACAAGTCGGTAACAACGAGCAGAGTAGGGGAAGGGGAATCCCCTGCCTCTACTAAGATAAGAGAATAAATAAATAGAGATCGTGGTCGCCTGCAACCTGCCGGAGGCTTCGGCGAAGATCCCATCACGAACTGTTCTTCCCCAACGTCCCTACGCAGCGTCAGCGCCGAGCCACGACGAGCAGACGGACCGCAGAACATCTTTTTTGGCAGTTATGGCGGAGTCCCCGCGTCGCCGTCGGCCGCCATGATGGTTCGACCGCTGTCTCCCTAACGCAGAAGGACGGGTTCTCTTTTTTCTCGCGATGGCTTCTCCTGAGTCAAACTTGGCGTCTTGGTCCTAGTTTCAGCAGACTCGGGGTGGCGGTGGCGCGCACGCCTTGAGCTCGGTGAAGACCTCGGTGAAGAAGCCGGGCTCGCTGTTGATGCGCAGCATGCTGCCGCTGAGCGTGCCGATGATGAGCAGGCAGCGGTCCCAAAACTTGTCCCTGTTCTCGTCGACCAGGAACGGCTTGAGCGGATAGGAGATCTCGTTTCCCATGTACGCGTAGGAGAGGTAGAGACACGTCAGCACGACGGCCTGCAACTCTCTCTCGCTGGACACGTCTTCGCTGACCAGCTCCCGCACCAACATGTAGAGGAACACCACGTTGGCGGGGTTGATGAACGCGATGTCCTGCCAGCCCTGGAGCAGCAAGGACCTGTCCACGGTGCGGAGCCAGAGGACTGCGTCGCCCGGTTGGAAGTCGCGTAGGCGCTTGCACCGTTGGCCAAGGAACTCGCCCAGGCATCGTAGCAGCTCCGAAGTCGAAGCCTGGATGACTGTCTTGCGCTGTGGACTGCCGATTGTAACGGTCGGCGGTTTGGGAGGGGCCGGTCTGACTACAGCGGGCTTGGGCGGGAGTGGAGGCGGTGCAGGCTTTGTCGAGTGTCTGTCGACCCTACCAGGACCGACGAGGTCGAGACCCAGGTTGTAGCAGGACAGCGACTTGTGCACGTTCTTGTTCGGGTCCACGGGTTCGAGCGGGGCCGCGAAGCCGCCGCCGACTTCGTCTTTTCCGCCTTCTTTTTCGTGGAGACATTGAAGTGCTTCCAGCTGAGCGCGTTAATGAAGAGCGTGTGTTTCTTGAGGTTGTGGTTCTGGTGGTTTTGGTTGTTGTTATTGTTGTTGCTGTTGTTGTTCTGACTGTTGTTGTTGTTGTTGTTGTGGTGGTGGTGGTTGTGGTGGTGGTGGTGATGATGTAGGAGGTGTCCCCCTGTGGTCCTGTCTTGGAGCACCTTGCTGTGTTGGTTGTTCTTGGCGTTGTTAAGCTGCTCGTAGCTGTAGAGATTGTACTCGCTGTAGCTTTGAGGCTTGCGGTCCCGCGGCGAGAAACTGAGCACTGTCCCCATGGCTCCTGGTTCGGAAGCAACAACTGGGGAGCACGGATATCCTCTCGTCCTTTACCTGCAACTCCAGGAAACGGCGGGCGGGTCGGACTTCACTGGATAACTCCGCGGCCGTCCAACATGTCGCCGTGGCCGCGCACTTTCTGGGGCGGCTCGATCGAAGTCGACCGATTCGCGAGCGCCGGTCGTCCTGGCAACGAGGCGATTGCGCATGCGCGGCGCACTCGGAGGGTCCGCCGCCATCTTGGCCCGGTGGTTGGTGCATCGCAACGCGCGCGCCGGCGCTAAATCGATGATGTGCTCCGTGCTCCGTTCCACCTTACGATGGACCTCAGCGAACGCTACGAGCCATCGAAGCCAATTCGATGCCGTGTGAGTGTCACGTGACTCTTGAAAGGGGCGCAGCGACGCGCGACGCGCGTGGTCACGTGACGCCATCACGGTTCTCGATTGGCGTCCTCCAAGGTCCATCGTAAAGTGAAACGAAGCATGGGGGAAGTGGGGGCGGGCGGCACGGCCTGTGGCGTACGCCGTCCTCTCCTGTATGGGGAAAGATGAAATGGGGAGAGGGGATTGCGGAAGAGGAGCGTAAAGTATTTTTAGTGACGGACGGTCGTTCAGGTCAGTCAGAGGTGTGCGCAGGGGAGGGATTCTAGGAGGGAAGGGGGGGGGGGGTAATCAGCTTAGAATGGAAACTCCGAAGCAGACGGATAGCACAGTCAAAAATAAAATTAAGGATGGAATTATTTACGTGTGCCTCATTGACAAACAATTAAAAAATAACGGACGAAATAAAAAAGAAATAGAAGGGGACAGAGTGACGAAGCAACAAGTTTCTTAGATTCTCAGTGAGCGCAGAAGTCTCAAAGGTGTTTTTAACACGGAATGTGTAATATGGCTGACTCCTAACTCGTGTTTTCACGTCACGCACTCCTGTAACGAAAGAGTGTCACTCAAGTGCTGCAGCGTCAGCGTGCAACTGGAACCGGCGTCCTCACTGATTAAACACGTGTTTCAACCGAGCAAACCATGATGAGCAAGGAGCACCGCGATGCCCTCCACCAGGTGTTGTATAAAACCAGTAACACGTAAAGTTCCTAAATAAGAGCTTTCGTACAAGTAGCGACATTCTTTGAAGCGCCGACTGCGTGACGATGCAGGTTTTAGGAAGCGAAGGGCGGTGCACAGCAGGGTTTCAATTGAATGCCGCCATTTGTTTCAACGGAATGTGCTTTGTCATTTGTATTGTTTGTCGTTACTTGTAAAAGTAGTATCAAGGGACTTTACCATCATGGCATTGTTGTCTATGAGGTGCTGAGCGACCGCTCACACGTATGGTGGAAGAGTACGCAGAAGGCAAGGGAGAAGAGAACTAGCACGTGCTTCAGAAAAACTTAGAGACGCGAAATAGCAGGGTTATGAGCAGTTGTGCGCGACCGCAAGAAGCGCGAACTTTGCGCTCCACTCCCGCTCGAGCACTATACCTTCTTCGGGACTTGGCTTCAAAGACCGTTTACACGCGACGATGTTTGCGCCGTCGAGGCACAGACTGCGTACCAAGTTCGTCTGTACAACAGCGCCGCGAATGCACGGAACACAGTCCGTTTTGTGTTACCACTTACCACTTCCTTCGCCACCATATTGCGAAAAGAAAGATAAATTTTCTTTGTCAGGATAAAAAGCTGGTTTTAATGCAAGAAAAAATATAGTGGTGCATATAGAGCATTTGAAGAAAACAAAGAAAAACTTACAACGTCGAGCGATTTTGATTTTGCGTATAATACGCGTATTACGCGGTTGCGCCATCATACGCCAGCCGAGTGCCCCCGCATTGCTTCTCAGTAAAAATGCTGACACGGACAAAACTTTCTGGTGCGTGAAGAGAGAGAGACGAAAAGTTGCTGTCAGCGCGCACACACACGCACAACAAAACCTATGGTCGACGGAA